>JABSTR010000096.1:0-26303 GCA_013339765.2 Haemaphysalis longicornis
AGTCGGCCTTCCCGGGTCCGCAACGCCCCCACAAGGGGCTGTGCTGTCACCACTCTCTTTAACTTAGCAATACTAAACATTCCAAAAGAATTAACCAAAATACCCACATTGAAATACACTTTATGCGCGGATGATATTACATTGTGGATACATGGAAGCAGCGACGCTCACATAGAACACACCCTTCAAAAAAGGAAAAGAGGCAAGTCTGAAAAGCTGCAAACGAAGCAGGATTAACCTGCTCACCTCACAAGTCAGAATTACTTCCTGCTCCCACCCAAAAGAAAGAAAGAGAAAACAGCTCCACAGAGTTCACTCCACATTCAACAACATCAGATACCCATAGTTACACAATCAGAATACTAGGATTGCACATACAAGCGAATCACTCAAATACAATACACATTAAGAATCTCGCAACACATGTAAACCAAACCATATGCCTTATGAAAAGAATCACCAATCGATGAGCAGGAACTTAAGGAGCGAGACCGAATTCGCCTGATTCAAGCATTTGTAATCAACCGAATTACCTACTCCATCCCCTACCTCCATCTAGCGCCCAAGCAATGAAAATAATAAATACACTAATTAGAAAAGCATACAAAGCCGCATTAAGAATACCTTTAAGTACATCTAACGCTATACTCGATGAGCTAGGCATATACAACAATTGCGAGGAAATTATTAGAAGCCCATTTAACTAATCAATCAGTCCGTCTGACCAAAACTCCCACAGGTTGACATATACTAAAACAGCTCAGAATCAACCCCCCGGCAATAATAGCTGCGAAAGAGCCCATTCCATTACAAATAAGAGACAACCTAATTATAAAACCACTGCCGAATCATATGCACCCAACACATCACCAATACAGACGAGAACTTATGGCACAATATCTACAAAAAAGATACCCTCCAGGTCAAACACCCCTCTTCGTGGATGCCGCCGAATACCGACATAAAAACAGCATTCGCCATTGTCGTAACGAAAGTCACAGACGAACCACCAGTGCATGCAATATCCATCCGCACGAGAAACCCAGCAGAGGCGGAAGAGGCAGCAATAGCCGTAGCATTGACGCAACGCCCCACGCCTCCACAATTATATCAGATTCCAAAACCGCTATTCGAAATTTCGCCCAGGGACTCATTTCATCCCTGGTACTTAAAATTCTTCAGAAGAATCCCCCCCTCACGCCAGTAGACATACTCTGGACAGCGGCCCACGCGGGACAGGAAGGGAACGAAACCGCACACTCTCAGGCTCGAGATCTTCCCCTCCGAGCTGGAGTTGCGCCCGACCCATACCAAGGGGCAAGGTCATCCAGAGACAGTCTCCTTAGCTATACCAGAGTCCTTTAATGCTTTACTGGTCACGAAACTGCTCCGTAACTCAATGGGAGAGCTTCATATGCTGCGTTTGGACGCCGCGCGGTGGCGCCACCATCTCACTGAGGTCACTTCTCGGGCGGCGTGGCTATTCCCTGCTCGTGGTCTAGCTGGGCCGCTGCCCCCAAAAAACCTACGGGCCGCCCCGTGGTCCCTGTTGGCTGCCCACATTGAAATTCTTGGTCAACCTCCGCCAAGGCCGCCACCGTCGGAGGACTCAACTCTGCGGGTCGGACTTGAGCCGCCGCATAAAGTTTGCTATCTTCTCTACCTGCCTTGACGCAACTGCTAACAAAAAATTGGAGTGGTTCAAATCGTGAGGCTCAATGCAATAGTCCTTCTTGCAATGACGAACAACCTTTTTTGCCACAGCTAATCGTGAAATTATTCGTTCGCCTTGATTTGTAAATGCAGAGCATTCAGTAATCACGATGTTCACCCGCGTTGGCGTCCGTAGTCCGCATCGCTCCCCCTCACTAATAAAAAAATAATACTTACCGGAACCAGGTTTCGAACCAACGACTCTGCGGGCGGAACGCAAGGTACTATTATGAGCAATATGAAAGGGAACACGGAACGCGTGGCAAACAGCCTCGAAACAGACTCGGAGCGATACGCGGATGGCGCTGTGAAAAAAAGGGGGGAAAGGAGGGCGCTCTTCCACTAACTGTTGGCACCCCACCACGCTGGCATTCTACAAAGCGCAGCTTACGTCATTTCACCGATAATATGGCATCGTCGGACAGCCGATAAGACGCACGGCGGGAATGGGAACAGTTGTTAGAACAGCGTCCCCCTTTCCACTTTGTTTCCGGCAGTGGCCGCTGCGTATCACTCATATCTGGGTCTGAGGGTGTTTTCTGTGCGTTCCTGTGTTCCCTTTCATATTGCTCATATAGTTACATGGTACTCTACCCACTGCACCACAAAGCCGACACAGAATGGAAGGTTACGAACACGCCTTATACCTTGACTCATTCAACCGTCGGCCACAGGTGCGCCCTCTCCCCCGCGTCCTCCTCGCCTTCTCTCCGCTCGCAACGCCCTCCTCGCAGCGTTCGGTTCGTGCGCACAAACAGGTGGGGACGTGCGCAACACCCTCTCTCGCCGCGTTGGTTCGCGCTGATCAACAGTCGGTTCGTGCGCAAGAACAGGTGGGGCGCATCGCATCGCGCTCCTCTCGCCGCGGTCGGTTCGCGCTGAAACCAATGTTCGTTCGCGCGCGCTCCGGGCGCTAACACCTGTGGCGTGATCGTGACGTCAACATCACGCGTTCGTGTGGTGGCGCGATTTTGGCGCTATAACACTCTCTCGCGAGGGCATTGGATTGGATTCGATTGGATTGGCTTGGATTGCTTGGCTTGGATGGTTTGGATTGGATTAAAGTGGATTGTGTTGGATTGTGTTGCGTCATAGCCGCGCACGTTGCGTCATAGCCGCTCCACGTTGCGTCATAGCCGCGGCAGGGGTTTCACGGCACGTTTCACGTTTCACCAGCGACTTCATCGACAATGTCTCCGCTGGAAGACAACAATTCAACAACAACCATACGTAATCCATACGACTTGCAGGCGCGCCCCCCCGGAAATGCTCTGCATTTGATCGTGCCCCTCGCGAGGGGGATTTTTTTTATATAGTGTAGGGGGAGCGATGCGGACTATACGGACGTCAACGCGGGTGACATCGTGAGTTACTGAAATGCTCTTCATTTAATAATACTTACCGGCGCCAGGTTTCGATCCCACGACTCTGCGGGCGGAACGCAAGGTACATGGTCTCTAACCCACTGGCCACAAAGCCGACACAGAACGGAAGGTTACGAAGGCGCCTTATATTTGTGATTCTTTTTTTTTATTATTCCCAATGTCTATATCACGAGCGAGGAACTCGCAAAAGAGGTTTGAGCGCACCGCAGAATGTGCAATTTTTCGCTCTCAATTCCCCGTTTGGGGTACGTACGCGCCGCTCAAACGCTGCATGTGAGAATGCTCCCAGGACCCCCCCCTCACAAGCAGCGAGCAGTGGGCAGCTCAGGCCTGGCTATCCAACCACTCTTGGTTAATTTGATGCTGAAGAACGCCACCCCGTCTCTTTAAGGGGGGATGGATATCAAAACCGACTAAAAATTGGATTTTTTTTTGTTGTAGTGCTGATACTATTCTAACACTCTTGGGAACTGTCTCCACGAAGTGGCATCCTCAGATGCGCAGCAGAAGTCATATAAAAATGGTGGCAAACACGCCCCATGTGGCCCCACCTAGTCACTGCAAGAATTCGTGTGACGCACATCTTATTTACATTGTTATTTTTTTTTTTGTTTGATAGCGTGATAACGTTTATTTTTATAATTACTTACAAATGTAGCCCATACTGGAATCTTTCTGTAGTTCACTGTATGCCGCGATGGCGGTGCGTTGGTTGAAAAAGCATTGCGCATGCATTGCGAAACGTTTGTTTACATCAGGTCGGTCGCCTATGATGCTGTTTGCGCGCGCGTAATTGGTTTCTTTTTCGACAGAGCGATCTTTTAGGCTTGGAGTACACCGTGCTAGTAGCATTGGCTCGCTTTTCTCAGAATCCGCGCGACATGCGACAATTTGACATTTTCTCTTTGTCTACTTGAGTTTCCGAAACCATTTTTTTGGGAGTTCCTTATCAATGCTGTAACATTCTGAACCAGAATAAGCTTGTTATTTTATTCATTTTTCTCTAAAAAAAACCATAAAATTTGTGTTAGTGCTGCACATTTTTTTTTAAATCAACGGTTAATATTTTGGCTCAGAGGAAAGCCTGAGGTATTTAACACAAAATGTTTCACCCATTTACCTGCTGAAACATTTCTGCAGAAATGTACCTCAGGCGGATAAAAAATTTGAAGATTTTTATTTTAAAAACAAATAAATATTTCTGTATGAAATTCTGCGCACGGTTAGTATGCGCTTATTTTACATACTCTCCAAAACTTCAAGTCGATTGGTCAAAAAGCAGCGAAGTTTGCTGGAGACGAAGTTTCTTTTTCCTTATTTCCTTAAATGTTCCTGGGGGAGCTTCTGGATACGACGTACGAGAGGCAAGGGGTGTTTTGGAGTCATGCGGTGTCGGTAAAACCGAAGAAGCTGCCTACACAGGCAACGGTTCTTGAATACTTTCCCTGAAAACTAGACTATTGCAGTGGACTGCTATGGGTGTTTAATGGTCACATAAATACTGACATTAGGGTGAAGTGGTGGAACAAAATTTATTTCCTCGAAGTTAAAGTGTACGCGGAGAAAAAGGCAAAAGAGGACACCAAAAAACAAGACCGGAAATACCAAAAAATCAGGCCCGAAAGTAGAACAAGGAAGAGAAGTGAAAGGAAACACACGGGTTTAAAAAAAGCAGGCACGAAAGTAGAACGAGAGGAAGAGAAAAAAAAGTAAACAAAGGAAACACACGGGTTAATTAAAACAAAGTGGAACGTGGAGGCGTTCAGGCATTGACGTCATGCTCCGGCACGTCTTCGAACTCTCCTTCCTCGTCGGCCGTCGCCTCCTGGTACTGCTGGTACTCGGAGACCAGGTCGTTGATGTTGGACTCTGCCTCGGTGAACTCCATCTCGTCCATGCCCTCTCCGGGGTACCAGTGGAGGAAGGCCTTGCGCCGGAACATGGCTGCGCAGAGAACACGGAAAAGAGGTGAGACGGGTCACCACACAATCAAGGACTGAGTGCACACTCAAGTCCCTACTCCTGGGAGAAGTCCCTCCTGGGAAAAGGAACCAGAGTGAAATCTAAAGGCTACACCAATACCGCAATTGAATCCCCACGTGGTAAAAATTATTCCGGGCCCATTAATAGCACCTCGTAACACCCTGTAGCTTCCGCTCGTAAAACCCCAGAAATTGGGAGTAGCATTGGTGGAAAGCGTAGTTCCGAAGCACGCCTGGAGAACTGAATAGGCGTGGATCAGTAGCATTTAACTTATAGCAGACATTTTAACTATTACGTTACCTTTGAGAATGCTCGCCTGTACAGGCTTTGTACAAACCAGTTATGCTAAACAGTGTACACACAAACGCTGGGTAAAATTTCCACGACGGCAAACATGCGCACTTCTCTAAGTTTCATACACCACATAGCCACGTCAAGTTCAGAAGCCATTCAAAGGAATCCAGGACGTACCAGTGAACTGCTCCGAGATGCGCTTGAAGAGCTCTTGAATGGCAGTGCTGTTGCCAATGAAGGTAGCCGACATCTTCAGGCCACGAGGCGGAATGTCGCAGACAGCTGTCTTGACGTTGTTGGGGATCCACTCCACGAAGTACGAGGAGTTTTTGTTCTGGACATTGAGCATTTGGTCGTCCACCTCCCGCATGGACATGAGGCCACGGAAGATGGCCGCCACGGTGAGGTACCGGCCGTGTCGAGGGTCGCACGCCGCCATCATGTTCTTGGCATCGAACATCTGCTGAGTGAGCTCGGGAACAGACAGCGCCCGGTACTGCTGTGCACCCCTGGCAGTCAGTGGAGCGAAGCCTGGCATGAAGAAATGGAGCCGCGGGAAGGGGACCATGTTCACGGCCAGCTTGCGCAGGTCAGCGTTGAGTTGTCCAGGGAATCTGCGTGCGCTAAAGGGAAGAAGGCAAACCTGAGATACGAAGATTGAAATTTAAAAAAAAATGGCTCCAATCCACGCTGGGATGGGGTTAGAAAGCGGCGCTGTAAACGACACCCACAACAATTGCCCATGCGGCGTCACTTTAACACACGTGGCTCTACGAAGAGTGAAATCAGATTCTGCCAGCCGTTACCCGCAATTCGCGGGGCCGGCCGTGCGTCGGCACAAATAAAACGGAGAGGAGAGTCTTTGGAAGGGTGAGACAACAGAAGCTAGCCATCGTGATGTGCTAGCTCGGGGCTACACCACCGCGCGGCACAAGCGCAGACACCGAAAAAATTGGGCATGTGAGCTTAGTGATTCGCATTTATAACGATTTAAGCTTATGGAACTTTTACAATCGCTATTTATCAGAACGGGTTGCTCCTTTTACTCTTTAATACCTGCTAAAACACAACCAAATTGGTCTTCAAGTGCGCAAAAGGTAGCGTTTCTCTAGCGGCCAGATGTCTCTAGATTTTGTTTTCCCGCCCTGCAAACCAGTCGTTAACGTATCTTTGCTGTACAACAACAAGTCCGACGGGTTACCCAGGAGGTGGTATTGAACAAGTTAATCAAGCCGTGCGTAGGAAGCGCGCAATGACGGGAACCTGCGCCAGAACGGGCCCAAAACAACCGTCGCTGAAGCAGACGACGAAGCCGCCCCCCGCAGAGAGAGAGCGAGAGAGCGAGAGAGAGAGAGAGAGAGAGAGAGAGAGAGAGAGAGAGAGAGAGAGAGAGAGAACTCTGGTTTTAGGGTGGCGGAGTGGCAGTGGCCTAGAGGGCCGCCGCGACGTCTAGGGCCCGAGCAGTCGCGGCAGTCGCGGTCCGAGCGCCTCAGAGCCTGTTCCCAGAGGGTGTGGGAGGGTAGAGGGGGAAAGGGTCGCGTGCACGTCCGCAGAGTGAGTGCTAGAGAGTGTCCGGCGCGTCACAATTAAGGGACAGTTGGGAGAGGAAAATAGGTGAGGGTACGTATGCACTAATAGAGTGCGGTGGGGAAAGGAGTGCGTCTGAAGAAGACGCCACATGTGGGCAGCCTCGGCTGTGAGGGAGGGGGAAGTTGTCTGTGAAGGAGGCGGTAATGTTCGGTGATGTCCCAGTATGTGCAGCAGTATGTGAATGGGACATCTCGGGAACGCCGTGTTTAGGTGTAAAAGAAGCGCCTGCCCGGGGTGTCAAAGCTCGGGCTTGGTGGCCGTCTCGCCGACGCGCCCGCCGGTGTGTGCAGGAACCTGCGCGCGGGGAACGATGGATAACCATTCGCCGTGCCATCTACACTGTGCTCCGTGAGCGAAAAGCGCCCTCCCCTTCCCGATCCGCGTTGGGAGTTTCTTGTCACGCACGCCACGAAGAAACCGTTGGCTGGTAAAGGTAGAAATCTTTGCTTTAAAAGGAAGAACTTAACCGAAGCATCAACAGGGGGACCTACCGGAGGCACGTAGTGACACCCGACATGGTGGCAGAGACGAGATGGTTCAGGTCACCGTAAGTGGGCGTGGTCAGCTTCAGCGTGCGGAAGCAGATGTCGTAGAGGGCCTCATTGTCGATGCAGAAGGTCTCATCGGTGTTCTCGACCAGCTGGTGCACCGACAGGGTGGCGTTGTAGGGCTCCACGACCGTGTCCGAGACCTTGGGAGAGGGGACAACGCTGAAGCTGTTCATGATCCTGTCTGGGTACTCTTCCCGGATTTTCGAGATGAGCAGGGTGCCCATGCCCGAGCCGGTACCTCCTCCGAGGGAATGGGTGAGCTGGAAGCCCTGCAGGCAGTCGCACGCTTCGGCCTCTCTCCGCACTCGGTCGAGCACAGAGTCCACCAGCTCTGCTCCCTCGGTATAGTGGCCCTTGGCCCAGTTGTTGCCGGCACCGCTCTGACCTGCAAGTCCGGGATGAGTAGGCTCTTCAAATGGGACGCAACAATACCAAATGTCTGCAGCTTGCACACATGAAGGACCTAGAGAGAGGACAACGTTTGTGAAGCACGGAAGAGCAGATAGCGGCTGCCTGCTCAATAAAGAACACCGTTCGATACAAAGCCGTGCCATCACAAGATATAACAAACAACTGAGTGAGAGATGTGAAACCGGAGAGTGGGGAAGTACAAGGGCTGAGGCAAAATTTGAAATTCAGGTCGATAATCGCTGACATTTCATCATCATTATCTGCAGGGCAAAGGCCTCTCCCATAGATCTCCAATTTTCCCGCTTCTGTGCTAACTGCGACCTATTTATCCCCGCAAACTTCTTGATCTCATCTGCCTATCTAACGTTCTTCCGCCCCCCACCACACTTGCCTTCTCTAGGGATCCACTTAATGACCCTTAATGACCAATGGTTATCTTGCCTTTCTTCTTAATTTCTACTAATATGACTAACACGTGAATGTTCCCTGACCCACTCCGCTCTCTTCTTGTCCCTTAATGGTACACCTATCATCTTCCGCTCCAATGCTCGCCGAGTCGCCCTCACTTTAAGTTGAATCCATTTAGTGAGCCTCCAAGTTTCTGCCACGTAAATGAGTACCGGTAAGATGCAGCTGTCATAATTTCTCTTTCAGGGACAATGGTAGGCTGCCATTCATTATCTGAGAATGTCTGCCGTATGCACTCCACCCCATTCTTATCCTAATCTCTGCCTCATGTTTGGGATCCGGGGTCACAACTTGGCCCAAGTAGATATATTCGGTTACCACTTCCACTGCCTCGCCACCTATCTCAACTTGCTGTGCTGTCCCGAGGTTATTGATCATTACTTTATTTTTCTGCGTTTTAATTTCCAGGCCCACGGTTCTACTATTTGTCCAGTGCGGTAAGCATGCTTTGCAAAACGTCCCCCGAGTTACTTGGCAAGGCAACGTCATCAGAAAATCTGAGGTTACAAAGGTATTCTCCATTAACCCTTACTCCCACCTGTTCCCAATCCATGAATACCTCTTGTAAATATGCGGTGAATAACATTGGAGAGATTGTGGCTCCTCTGACTCCCCTCCTACAGGTATTTTACTGCTCTCCTTATGGAAGACGATGGTAGCTGGCATCATTTAGTAGGTAGTACTTGATTTGGCCCATCTGACCAGCAATGACAGCGAGGGTAATGAGGGGAGTACTCACCGAAGACGAAGTTGTCGGGTCTGTAGAGCTGGCCATACGGTGCAGACCGGACGGAGTCCATGGTGCCGGGCTCCAAGTCCACCAGGATGGCCCGAGGCACGTATTTGCCTCCTGAAACAAGGCAACAGAGGCGCGGTCAGCTCAAAACATAATAGCGCTCGCCACAAGCACTGCCGGGGTAAGTATTCAAAATATATGATAAATAGATTTGGTCAGGGCATTCAGTCCTTAGCAGAAGGACAGTAGATTCGAGTATGCTGGGCGCTACATTAATACCCATGATATTATGCAATTTTTATCTATCAACATCGGGGAGCAGCGGTGGTTATCCCGCTATATACGCTGCCCATGAGGATATTACACATGAACCTTTACCGGAGGCCTCATTGTAGTAGACGTTGATGCGCTCCAGCTGAAGCTCCGAGTCTCCGTGGTAACTCCCAGTGTAGTCGATGCCGTGCTCGTCGGAAATAACCTCCCAGAACTGCAGATAAAGAAAATGGTGTGGGAAGAGGTTTAAGTTCACTACAGAAGTGCGAAGGGGGCTCAGTTCATCAGATAAAGGCAGGGCTGAATAGTGAACAAAAAGGGGAAGTGTTACAAGGAAGTTATGCGTAATCAGACAAATTTCAACTATTTGCAGCTTTTGTAACCACTGCACGGTCTGGTAGCTGGTGAAGTCGAACAGCTTCACCAGCCGCCTGCCCAGCAGCGACAGAGTTTTAGTCTAGCGTGCGACAGTGTTACAGTACCCGTTTTCCAGAGTACCGGGATCCGACTGGCCATGTGGGCATTCCTTACGGTAGGGTGACAGACCCCTGCTACACTAGCGTCCGAATGTCATTTGAACCAAATGTCACTTGACTCAAATGAGAAGTTGTGCTGCTCCAGTTGGTTTTGAAATGCCATTCGGCTCAAATGACATTCGAGCCAAATGAGCACCCAGATAGCCATTTGGGCGCTCAAATGCCATTTCTAGCGCTCTCGCGCACAGCGTTCCGTCAGCATAAACAAATACATTACTGGCGTGCTTAAAACAAACAAAATATTCGTAATTGTGGGGCTTTGATTACTTCTACTTCACTTAAATGTCAAGATTTAAATGTCAAGATGTCAACCGACTTGCCTGTGTTCGATTTGTTTACCCTACCCTTCACTAACCTAGTGAATGATCCCCCCCCCCCCCCCGGTTTTAAACTCCCATCTTCTAAACTAAACGCCTCGTCCGAAACTTGAAACATTCAAGCTACATCAATCGAAAGCAAATTGAGCAACAACATTGTGCGTGATTAGCTTTGAGACTAATATAAGAGATGTCGCTACGTACACCATGGCGGCCGGAATGCGCAAACCGCAAACGCTGTGCTAAAACGTGGCTTACCGTGTTCAGCGGTAAACGAAAACTCCGGCTTCCCGGTAAGTCATCACCTGTAGAGCGCTATCTAATGAGTAGAATTGGAATCAAGGTAAGCTGGAATTTTCGCCCGCGCAATTTTTCGGCAGGAAATGAGTGAAATTTGTATTACAAATAACTGACACTACCTTGCCAAGCCCAATTCGGAGGCGCATATTTCTACGCGGCTTGTTTTTTTTTTATGTACTGTGGAACACTATTGTATGCTGGTGTCAAAACGGGGCCCGCAGCTCCGTCAAGCTGTCCTTGAGAGAGCTTTTTCTGCCGGCCTTTTCTACCGGAATACGCTTTCATTGCGTATTCCGTACATGATGCCAATAACGTTCATTGTTCAAAAGCACTTTGCGAGCTCAAATATACCGACTATTTAAAGGAGTACTGACACTAAATTTCTCGCTTTCAGTTTTTATGCTGTAAGAATACCTATTGGCCCAGTAATTACGAAAATGGAACCGAAAGCCGTCAGCCGCCAACACAGAATTATAGCCCGTTTATTGCAACCAGTTTTCAAATTCGGTCGCCGCGCGGGAAAATGGCCGTTCGGAGGCCAGCCTGCAAGCGGGCCAGTCTGACGTCACGGTCTCACCCGTGACGTCAGGGACGTTCGCCGCATCGTCTGCTACGATTGCACATGGTCCGCACTCGCCCGAGCAGTCGACATGTCTGAATAGACAGACTCCGGATGAGTCGCTGCCACCCGACAGACAGAGCAACTTTATTTGGCCAGGCGATTAGGCCTTCGATATCTTCGCCGTCGTCCGATTTTTAATATTACTGCGGCTCGAACCGGCGCAGACCGTGATAGCAACAGCTTGTCGCCACTCTTATAAACAATCTGATCGCGAGAAAGTAGATGTTAGTGTGGTGAAAAATTGTGCTAGAGGTTGTTATCAACGCTGAATTTAAAAGCGGCGTTCAGATATTTGCCGCGATGGTAAGCCTACGTTGACAGGCAGCGGAGGTTCGGCGCTCCGACCCAGCACTGCCGGCACCGCGGTGCGGCCGAAAGATGGCGCCACCTGCGCGCTAAAATCAAAACCACGACCGGATAGCCGGTCGTGATCAAAACAGGCCACGACAGATGTCTTGTCACCGATCGCTGAAACGGCAGTTATCGCCTAAATAAAGCTCAGTATGCGAAAAAGGGGATGATAGTGTGGTGAAAAGTTGTGTAAGGGATGGTCATTCGTAGTTTTACAGATACCGGCGATCAAATATTCGCCACGATACATCCTCCCTGTTCTGTGACGATAAGCCTGAAGTTCCCAACACCCAAGCTGACCCGAGCAACGCCGAGCCCGCTGGCTTGGGCGAGCAGTTCTTGCGGGCCGCCGCCCCGCACGAACTCAGTCCACGTTTAGCGCTGCATGTCGTCGCGTGGAAAATAATGCATCTTGGCGTCGTCGTCGATTTGCTCGGACAGGCTTCCACGAGCAGTACTTCGCATTCCGCGAGCTTGCCATAGCACAAATTGGGCGAACTCGGCGACGCGCACCGCCGCGGGGCGCGTCGACATCACGCACCGCGCAGTTTTCGCCACCAGTGCAAGGGAACACCATGCGCCGTCCACGAACTGAAGAGCAAAGACAGTCGAATACGCAAAGTGCGCAAAGTTTACAAGCACTGCTCGCCACAGCTACACCCGTACGTCTCATGCCCAAACGAATACCACCGACAACAGCAGCGCAGGATATCGTTTCCGGTTCCGAAAACAATTATATGACGTCACCCCTGAACCGGCCAGACACGCCGGCCGATGTTTCGTCACGCCGAAAGCGATTTCGCTAGTGCTGCCGATTTGTGGAAGCTCGCGGCCGGGACAATCAAAATCGATTTTAGATGAGATTCCGGCCTCGGATCGCTGCAAAAATTTGTGTGAGGCATCTGTACAAACTAATGAAGCCAATTATATCATTATTTAGGCGTAAAAATTTGGTGTCAGTACTCCTTTAAGGCAGGCGAGGCTTAGCACGAGTATAGGGAAGGTCATTTCGCTCGCTCGTCTGAGAAACGTAATTGTCAAGCTCCTGCGCCTTATTGAGCAAGAAAAAAAATTACGGTGTTATAACGATTACAGGTGAAACTTTCAGGGAAATCTGCATTATTGTGGAAATGTCATTCGGTATACGTTTTGATATTTCCCAGTAACTCTTGTATGTATTTTTGTCTTTCAAAATTTCGTTCGACTAATTGTCTCTATTTACGTTATTCTAACGATTATATTTAGAACTCTGGCGAAATCTGCATTCTTGTGGATATGCAGGGCGTTACACGTTGTGAGCTGTGAAAGTACTCAGCAAATAATGCTACGCATTAAAACGCGATAAACATCAACGAAGTAATAATTTGATTGGCTGTACCGCCGCCTTTGCCGAAATCAAGACGTGAGGGTAAAGTCGTCTGCTCAGGAAGCTCGCTATCAACGGTAACGCATGTACGGTAAGTTACCGTTCGCGAGAACTTCACGCGCCCACGCGCAGACGCCTCCCCCACGCACGGTAGACGGTAACGTAAACGCGGTAACGGTAAGCTTAAACCCTACTGGCCAGCATGCTGATCACTATGCTGTACGCTGAGATCCTTGTCATTCCTTGCGCCACCGACGATACGTGGGGGGCGATTTACATGTGGTAGGAATACAGGCAACGACGGTTTGAAGGGTGCACAGCTGTAGAAAAACATGCCTGAATAGTCAAGATCGCGAGCACCTACCCGAAATAAAAATTAGCAGTGGCTCGCTCGCCTATGCCAGGGACTATACGTTACGTGAGCCAAGGTTCAGACTGGTATTTTTAGCTTCTTACTGGTTGTCTAGGATTAGCTTGAGTATCATGCTTACTGCTGCTTCGATGACACACGCACGGTATACGCATTATGTGACACACGTATCTTTATCAAGCGGCTCCGGCGCAGCGTCACCAATCTCCCCAGAGCTAAGCTGGTGCCACAGGCGCACGCCGATGTTGCTGCGACGCACGAGCCATCGGTTCCACTACCCACCCACCACCCCTCGCATGATCTTCAAGTGGACCGGGCCGCCACGTGCGGAACGGAGGTCGGCGAAGACGCTGGGCGTGTGGGGTGTGTGAGAGACGCCGGGCAACGAGCAACGTTTTTGGTGCGGCGTGTGACGTCACTACTCCTCGTGCATGCCCAGCACGGCTATCCAGGAGCCACGGAAACTCAACCTCGGCCAGTGTAGCTCACGCTACAAAAAGCAGCAAGAGCAGTGATAAATAGAAAGTCTGACAAAGACGTTAGCTGTAAGCGCACGTCCGAGCTTGATGATTATGAGGCTTAACGCACCGACGCTGCACAGGCGCGATGAGGTGCACGGTAGTGGAGGGCTCGGGAGTAATTCTGACCACCTCGGCCTCTTATGGTGCGCCGAAATCTAGAACACGCGGGCACTCACGGGGGATCGCATATTCTTCCAACACGGCATGCTGGTTCCAGTAGTGCAAAAACAGATGTTAAATAACGCCTGCGCAAAAGGTTCGCAGCCCGCCTGCTTATGTGGTTCGAAATATTACGCTACAAACGTCGAGGGTGTCAATGAAGCACGCTAGCTGCACGCAGTGAATAATACCGCCTGCGCACAGCACCGAGGTGGGCTATCAACGCTGAGAAAAAGCATTTTTCCGCCAAAATATTACTTGGATCCAGTTTGCAAAAGAAATAATAAACATTGTAATTTCCTTTAAGTTCGGGCAACAGGCACGTTGTGCATTGAAAAAGTACGCAATCTCGGATATTAAATAACCAAAGCAAAATGTCGAATCGCGGAGCTCGGTAGAAAGAAGTCCAGTTAAACAGCAGGAGAAAGAAAATACGGCTTCGGGCGCAGACAAGCCAAGAATAAAAACTGCGCTGCAAAAATTAGAAGTTCACCGGTTTATCTAAACGAAACAGGTTTAGCTTGCGAAAACTACAAAAATTATTTCAGCTCACCAAGGAAAATCACTGTTGGAAGACCGCAGACGGTACGGCCATTATTGGCCCACTAGAATGAGGAGCCGTCGACGCACTTCGCAGTTAATATAAAGAGTCACTAAATTCGACGTGAACAATCGTACCAGCACTGCCACACAGTCACAACGGCAGCCTCAATGCTTGCTACTCGAGCGTGAAGGTAGCCACCATAGCGAAGCTGTGCAACACACTAAAAAAAAATAGTAATTAACGCGGCCCAGCTGCAGTAGCCGAAGACAAAAAAAAAAAAAAAGAAACGCGATCCCGAAAAACGTTGATCCGCTTTAAAGAATCGGAATAGTATAGCGAGTCCTTGTAGGCACCAAGCCAAGCCGAGTAGCGAACCAAGCCCAGCAGCTGAGCGTGTTTTAAGTTTTGTGCGGTAATGAGAATGGCACACCGCAAACCGAAGCTCTCTCGCGAGACGATAAGGAATGCGGGAAGCGGCACTGAGAATGGAAAATAAGACAAGCATTCTTGAGGAAACAACAGGGAAGGCAAGCTGCCTCGACACTCTGATAAGGAGGTCAACGAAGACACCGGCCGAGTCGCGACAATTCGAACGGCTCACAAACGTTTACTTGCGCGTGCGAACCACTGGGATTTACAGTGGAAAAGCAAGCGCAAATAAAATAACCGGGAGGGCAGCAATTTGAATAAAAATGCTGCGCGTTACCAAACACGGGCAAAGCCCGCAGCAAACCTTCGCCCCTGTCCCAGCCGCGATATGGCTTTCATGGCAACTATCCCATTGGGGTCATCGCTCCGGCATCGTTAACGGGTGTGGCTAACTACATCGTCCCCTACTCGGAACGTGTGGCAGGAAAATCAGCGTAAATGCGCGCCTGATTACAGCGATCGGGCAAAAAGAAGAGACACGCATTGAACTAAGGCGCGAGAAATTGCAGCTGATGGCTGCGAAAATGACGTGGCCACGGCGGCTGATTCCACGTTCGGTTAGGCCTAGCAGCCCCGCCTTGCGCAGACTTCCCAAAATGCGGCACGAAATAAAGCTGTCTTACCTTGGCTCCTATTTGGTTGCCGCACTGGCCGGCCTGGATATGAACGATTTCGCGCATGCTGGAAACCGGCCGGGAGCTTCCACACCGAAGGAAGACCACAAAGACTGGCAGTGACGAGCCCGCGCCAGGCAACAGCTTACGGTGCGAGAGCAACGGCCAGAATGACTGACGGGACAGGTCTGACAAGGTGGGGTATGCTTTCACATTCGAAACGCGCGTCCGCAGCCAATCGGGCGAGCTCTCCCAACGCTCTGATTGGCGAGTTTGGTGGCGTGACTATTGCTGTCGAATTTGTTCCACTTGATGACGATGATGGTGGTGGTGTTGCCTTCGAAGTGGTTGGCACCGCTAGTGAGAAACTCTATGACCTTCCCTGCCGCCACCGCCGCCACGCCATCGTATGCTGCTATGTTACAAGTTGAAGGCGTGATCACAAAAAAGGAAACAAGTCAGGACGCGCGGAGCCCACGCCGTCCAAGGAGTGACCGCGCGCATCGAACGCCGGCACCGAGGCGAGACGAGGACGGCTACCACCGAGTCGTGGCCACGTAGCGGGTGCGACACGTCAGCGCCGACGACAGCGGGGTAGGCCAGTCCATTAGGGACATAGTCGTAGAACACCGCTAAGGAGTTGTGGTGCGAAAGGGTTTAACGGGGACTTGATGTACCAAGTGGCTTGGGACTAATTGCGTAGAACTTTGTTGTAGAGACTTTTATGTTTTGGTTTGAATTGTACTTTGGGATATTTATTTTGAGGTTAGATTGTCATCGAGTTTGTGCAAGTTATTTATTAAGTGGTTCGCGCTAGGGTTTTGTTGAGTGTGCATTAAATGTGCGTTTTGTTAAACATGTCAACGGCTTTCCTGCCTCCATCTCTCTGAGCTGGTAAAGACAACCTGACCATCGGTTCACTTGACAGAGACCTTTGAGCAGGTGTCTCTTTATTCTTACAATCAACTTATAATAGCCAAATTCAACATGGCCAATCTCTACTTAGCGAGATCCCAACATAGCAAATCCCACCAGAGCGCCAGCTTCGCTGAGCTTCCCTCTTCACGGGCTGGAAGGGCTTTGAATTTTTCCGGTATTTTATAAAGCTAGAGCTTTCTATGGCTTCTATTTTAACATCTTGCTTACACATTTCCCACCTCCTCCCGATTTTACCGTAAAGAAATTCAACTTGTTCCTAATTTTTGCTTCCACAAAACCCATGAACATTCCGTCTCGTAACAGCTTTTCTTTCAGTTTCCACAGGGCCCACAAGAAAGGCGTGTTTTATTTTTTCCCTCCCAAGACTGCAGTTAACCAAAAGTGGACCGAGAAAGAAATCGGCTGTATATCATGGCCGTGACATTTTTTGGATTATTTTCATTGAAAACAATGCCTGTGTGGCCGTGCGTGGCTACCCCTGAAAATGATTGAATCGCACGTCTCTCGTACCCTCACGGCATTCCCCAGCATGAATCAAGCCGAATTCGTCGACTGACTCCCACCCTACAACTGGTGTTTTAACGTCTCTGTAGGTGGTTTTCTTGTTTTATCGCGGCTCGACAGTATACAGTTGAAATCCTCCAAACACATAAGCCGACTTTCGGTGTTTGTGTGTTATTGAGGCTGTCAAAAATATCTAACCTGGCCCCCAATCCTTTCGCGCGTACACACAAATAATACTGTAATCGACAGAGTTGCACTGGCAATCGCACACAACAGGGCGCCCAGAAAGACACGCCAGTGACCGCCTGTATTCCAGGCCCGCGAACCCGTTTACGAGCAACACGCAACCCGCCGACCTTCCAAAAGCGTGGCTTACACAAGCGTAGTAACTCGACGTGAAACGGGGCACCATTTCCTCGGCCCCTCCTCACCGTCTAACTTCGTCTCCTAAACAGCAACCACGTCGATGTCCTGCTCTATTAAACGACGCTATACCTGGCTTTGTTTTCCTCCTTCAGCCAGAGGACGGACATTTAATGTTACTAGATTCAGAGGTCATTCAGAGTCCTTCCATTTCTCCTCCCTTTAAATGTTAGAGACCGCGGCATAGTGCTCACCCTTTCGCGTCCGTGTTTCACTTGACGCATCCATTTTTCGCCTTGGACAAAGGGAGGGGCTTCTGCGTAGACGACGTTTGCTGGTGGTGGCTGCTGCGTTGCCAACGTTCCTTGGCGTTCGCGTCTGTTCACGACATTGGTACGCGGTTTCAAAGAGAAAGAGCGCCGCCCGGTTTGGTTTCAGCGGTGACTCCTCGCTGCTGTCCGTGGTCCAATCTTCCCCTCCTTCGTAGTTCCAGTCCCTTGCTTGCCCGCTCCCTCCATCGTCTCCTCGCGTTTCGTTCGGCCTCGACTTCAGTGGGCTGTTGGTTCTTTGGCTATCCGCTGGAACCGCAGGAACAAACAGTGCCGCCTTCTTCCGGTTCTTTGTCTCCATGCCTTGGGAAGGCCTTGGAACCCTTTGGGTCTCCTCTGCCTTTTTCAGGTGTCCCGTGCCTTGGTCTGCTGCTTAAGAATTCCGCCTTGGCCAGGTCCATCAAGCGCACTGAAATCTCTTCTCTACCCGTAGGCCCGTGACGTTGGCGTAAGTGCGGACAGTCCGCGTCTCCATGGCCGAAACGACGTAATTTCGAGCAGAGAGGCACCTTGCAGTCACGGCGAACGTGACCAGTCCCTTGGCAGCGCAAACATTGCATGGGCCTGCCTGGCACCACCTCCAAGAGGACCAACTCGATTGTGACCCGGATTTGATGCGGCAAATCTTAAACCGCCAACCCGGCCTTGGCTTTACCGTAACCGCCCGCGTCGTGGGACCCCTTGTCCTGCACTCTATGGACACGCCCTCTCTTCTTTCTTGGCGACTTCAATGGCCTTGAAAAGAAGCAAGGGCGGTCCGGACGCCCTCGTGTTCAATACAGTGCAGCAAACCAGTGAAGCTTCATCGTCACCTGCTTGTCCTGAGGATCCATGATGACGCACCCGGGGTCCTTTCACTTCCTGCTCTCCGGCCGCCAGCATCTTCTTTGTAGCCTCGGCACTTTTGAAGGTCACCGGCCACACGTGACTGATCTGGTACGGCCCCAGCGCTATCACGTCGGAGAGCATACCAACACGCGAGAGCATGTCTGTGGAGTCCTCAACGCGGACGGTCTGGCTTCCACTTCCCCGTAAAAAAGTAGCGTACTCAAAACGATACGTCACGCCGGAAGTTGGGGCCAAATAACTTGATACTAGTCACCGCCATTCACTTCAATCCTGTTACCGAGGCAAGACTTGGCCTCTACTGCCGCTCCGAGGGAGCTCATGACTTTCCGTCCGCACACTTCGTGGCTGAAAGAGGAATGATTGCACCACAACGGCAGACGCTAGGGTCGTGTCAGCCCTGTCTTATAAATCCGAATGTCGTGGGACGGCACTCTAGCCATGGTGGTACCACTGAGCTTGAGTGCCGTCGGACGGCATTCTAGAACGTGCGTTTTGTTTTAGATGCGAAGCATCTCTTGCTTGGGGGGATGTCCCGCGTCCGTGCCCCGTCCGCAGCGCCTCTGATGATGATTGTGGAAGATGCCCCTAGAAACTGGCCAACCAAAGAATCCATCACGAGATAGCTTCGCGTTCAACCACCGTCGCCATCTTCCCGTAGCGGAACCGCTGAAAAAGAAGGAGAAGAAGACAAAGCTGCGAAGAGGAGGGCGTGTACTTTGCTCTCGCCCCGTCCGCAGCGCCTCTGACGATGATTGTGGCAGGATACCCCTAGGGATTGGCCAACCAAAAAATCCATCACGAGATAGCTTCGCGTTCAACCACCCGTCGTCATCTTCCTGTAGGGGAACCACTGAAGAAGAAGGAGAAGACAAAGCTGCGAATAGGAGGGCGTGTACGTTGCTCTCAGCGGTGCACCAACGTCAACAACCTTTACCTCACCAACGCTGACGCAGACTACCGATTCTACCACAGAGACGACAACATCGACAAGAACATGATGGGCGAGTTTCGGCGCCTCGAGAACCACCGCCTACTCACCGTAACACAACAGTACTTGTGTGCCTTTGCCACCGGTGTGGACCCGGATGCGGAATTCCCTCTGGTGCTACTAAACACCATATCACTCAACATAACGGGAACACAATGGAACCACACAGAACCCCCATGATGCTTCGCATCCTCGTCAGGGTTCCCCACGGGAAGATGGTGTAATTTTTTGTTTGCTTTTTTGGCGATTGTGAGTTCGGCTCTGCCGCTTGACTCTGCAGCCAGCCGATCATTCTTGCGTGAGGTTCCTCTAAGAGCACGTCCGTGCCTAATTTAGGGTTTTTTTTTTTTAATGGTGGTGCTGCCCCCTCCGTGGTTCGCCAACCGGGGCTTGCAGCAGAGACAGAACCACGGGAATATAGAAAGGTAGTTTGAAAAGTTATAGAATTAGACCCTTATAGTGGATTTTAATTGAGTTACTTTCTGCTCATGATCAATGCCCTCCTCGATATCTCAGAGACTGGCGTAAATACTTTGCCGCCTATATTTTAGCTAAGGGACCCTATGTGGTGCCGGCATCATGCAGTTACGCTGAAAAACACACCGGGGTGGCTCAGTCGGTAAGGCGTTTCGCAGCTGAGCCCAAGGACGCGGGTTCGACTCCCGGCCACTCAGGTCGTTGTCCGGATTGGAGCAGAAAACAGAAACGCCGAGGTGTCGAGATTTCCGCGCACGTTGAAGATCCCGAGGTTGTCGCAATTATTCCGGAGCCTTTCACTACGGCGCCCCTCGTAGCCCATGTGTAGCTTCGGCACGTGAATTACCAAAATTTCAATTTTTTATCTTCCGGAGGAAAGATTCTTTGGTGTGATGGCGTCAGTTGCGGGCACGGCTGGCGACCGTGTCTGTCGAGTATGCTACCCCGATTGAGCGTTGAACGAACTTCTCTGCGCAGGCACGGCACCTGCTGAAAATGCACGTCCTTCCTTCGTCTCTGCCGTAGTAACTCTCCTCCTTTCCACACTTCAGTTGCCCCTGCACTTTATTCCAGATTCGGGCCAACCTTCAAATCTTCCGTATATGACGTATATCTGCGGGTGCTTGATGAGCACGGCTGATAGCGCACGGCCGGCAGCCACGGGGAAATCGAAAAATATTGCTAATGCCAAATAATGTCACATAATGCTAACACCTTAAAATTGTGTCCCAACTGGTTCGCTGTTCATCCACCTTCACATGATGGAATAGCGACAATGTATTTTCTTCTGGGAATCTACAATAAGGTTGTCAGGCCTACTTAAAGGGAAAATAATCACTGTGGGTCGTTTAATCAATACAATCGCACATGCAAAAAATATCAGGTCTAGCCAACCGTGGAACAGTGCTGTGCCGCCATATTCCGAGGCCTCGGTGAAAACAGGCATTTGGCATTGGTTTGCAATTTCAAAACTGAAACTTTTCGGGAGCAATATTGATCCTTCCCTTCTGTCGATGTCTTCGTCGCACGGGAAGAGACGTGGTACGTGTAATGTTGCTGAAGAAAACTATTGCGGGAGTCCTTCAAACGTGCCCTTAGCTAAATAAATTTGGGATTCAGGTTGACTACTACCATATTTTTTTTAAATCACATGTGAACAATCCATAAGACACAAGCTTCCCAATGTACCGCCGAAAGCAAAACTTCCACGGAACCAGTCAATCATCAGACCCAAACTAGAAAGTGGGAGCGTAGTACGGACCCCCACACAAGATGTAACACTGATAATATAGAAAGATGTAATAGAAAGGCTGTTCGCTTTACTTTTTCGTGTTTCAACGTATGGACTCTGTCGGAATAAAATACGGCCAACAACATACGACGCCTACAGCTTATGAGGCAACCCCGCTTGAAATTTGTGAACCCGCTGCTTAACGAAGAATATGCTACTTACCATTCCTTGTGTTTATCCTCAAGTAAACGACAAATACCACTTCATCAACCAAGGTCTTAAATACTATATCTTGCAAAGACAGTGCCCTCAACTCTATATTGCTTCCGAAAAAAGTGTCCCAATAGGCCTTTATTTGAGAGCGAGATTATCATGATGTCATGTAGCATATTATTACCCTTCGCCGTTCCGGCCCTTTCGTTCTTAATATTCGTGATCTTAGACGCAATGCATCTTCACCGTAATGCTTAATCTTACTTGTAATACGCATCTTGCTTAGACGACATAATGGGTATTCGGTACTTATTAAATAAAAATTACATTGAAGATTTATATTAATGAAGAAACCGTAATGCAGTCGCCAACCAGGGCAAAACAAGAAGTAGAATCGTTTCGGCACCCGCACGGATACATTGTGCATCACTTGGTCAGTGTACGCATTAATGTTTCTTCATATAATGTCCGCCCACACAGTAAAAACGTTTCTTTCGTAAACGTACGGGTTTCTTGTTAGCAATGAGAAATGTATTTTACTTCTTGTTTTTTGAGGTCTCCAGTGACTCCATTACTGTTTCTTCATCGTCAGACCAGACGAACTCTCGTCGAACACTTGCCTACGACTATTTATACGACTATTTACAAGTATACATACATGTAGAGTACAATGCATAACGGCTCCAAGTGTGTTTTTCATTCCCTTGGTACACTCGCACAAGGGCATTTATTCCGTAAAAAAATGCACTCTTTAACAGCGGACTTGCATTTCAGCAGTCGCACGCTCTGCTTTCCAAGTCCCCCTTCACTCAGCTGCGAACACGATGACTTTAGGCCGAGAAGGACCTTGTGGTGGCAGACGTCCAAAAAAGAGAGGTGAAGACTCTTGATATTCATTGAGAAACTCTTCGTCAGCGGTTTTCATTTCGAAAGGCACTACGGCTGGCGTACCGTCCTTGTTGAAGTCATTGAACTCGGCTTCGGCGGCAGGGGCCGGTTCGGGCTTGTCTGAAAGCAACCGGAAAAAGGAGAAAAACTCTCCGTTGAAGCAATAAGTAGGTGTCAGCCGTTCGTCACGGTTCAGAAAGCGAGTCGGGAAGGGGAAGGCAAGGAACGGAGAACGGTGGAGCGGGAGGGACAGGGAAGGGGGGGGGGGGAGGAGGTGGTAGGTAACTGGAAAGAACATTCATTGTGATGGAACAGCGTGAAACTTTACGGCACAAGAGAAGAACCCAACACGACACAATGAATATATACCAACTGGTCCAGTTCTCGACCCTGCTCCACAGAGAGAAACGAAAAGCTGGAGTGTGTAGCTGGTGACGTGTATAGTATGCGGTGCACGGATAAGGGAAAGAGGCTGTCAAAGAATAGACAAGATAGTGTAGCACCGGCTTTAAGGGCGACAGGAAGTGGGTATTTAAGAATTGAGGACATGGAAAGGAATAGGATTAGGACAGAAAACGTGAATTTCCGTGGGAAGTGGGAACACGGGAAGTAGGGAAGCATGGGGCAATATATGGGGGGTGGCCAAAGCTCTGTCGTCTTTCCATGCTATTTCTTGCGAAACTAGGATTAATTACATACGGCAATTTTTTGTCTCAGTACCTATTTTGCACCAGTGCTCGCAGGCGCTGGGACCGACTTTTGTAAAAGTGTCCGCGAAGTAACGCTCATGCCAGGACCATTACCAAGCCATGAAGATACACGATATGCAAGACACTCCACTACAAATAGGTAAATCGGTTACTATACGCTAAGGTAATCTATATGCGTACTTATCTACTCTTCAGCTGCCGCAAGCTCGGGACACGGTCCATGGTGAAAACATACAAAGCATAATGTCGATGGAGATTAGATAACTGGCTTCATGGTCTACACAAGCTGCGCTGAGGGGCTTTTAGTGCGAATGCACTTCTTAAGACCCTGAATCACGCGTCCACCGCCGTCCGTCCATCCGCACCCCATACCCACTTAGGGCGATTGGCCAAGAAGAATTCTTTCGCATCACCCGTGCATTCCCACTTCCCCATCGACGACTGCTGCTTCGCCAGGAGCGGAAGTCGGGGCGAGTACTGCGGCGTCTACCTCGTCGGTCACGTCTACGCGAACCTCGTTTCGCACGCCGTGTCCACCTCGCCGGTCAGGGACGAGTCGCCGTACAGTGCCGTCTACACCGACGCGTACTCGGGCGACGGAATCGTGGTCGTCACCCTCTACCTCGCGCCAAACATCTCGCGCGACGACGTCGTCGAATACGTGGACGCGGCGATGGAGAGTGTGGCCAGGCGCGTAAAGCCCTCGGACCCGGTCGTGGTTGTTGGGGACTTTAACGTGGACGTGCGAAAGGGCGGCGAGTGGTTGATGGAATACATGCTCGCCAACCACTCCATGACGTGCCTACCGCTAGAGGCTCCCACCACCATCAACGGCAGCTACATCGACCTGGCCTTTGCGAGGAACTGTCTGATACGCGCGGTCTTGCAACAACTCTTGACCGTACATTTCAGTGACCACAAGGCGGTCATAATGACCGTCAACTACAACGACAACACCAACAAGTGCTGAATAAAGAATACTGTCGTTTCACTTTACTTGCGTGTGTGTGTGATCTCCTCGAACATACACTTTAATTCACC
The DNA here is from genome assembly GCA_013339765.2 of Haemaphysalis longicornis. Classification (NCBI taxonomy): domain Eukaryota; kingdom Metazoa; phylum Arthropoda; class Arachnida; order Ixodida; family Ixodidae; genus Haemaphysalis; species Haemaphysalis longicornis. The sequence continues at coordinate 24,066 of JABSTR010000096.1, forward strand.
AAGATTCCAGAGAACGACTAACGGGGTGTGTGAATCCCCACTTGATCACGCGGGGGTGTTAAATGCAACTAACGGGCGAATGCCAACACAGTTCAACATAACTCCCCCTCATAGCATCACCCGTGCATTCGCACTTCCCCATGCTCCCTTCGGGGAAATGCGGGTGAATTTTTTTGAAGACAGTACCCAAAAGTATGGCTCTTGTATCCATTTTCAAATTAGAAGATGCCCGTGATCGCCATAATGCTAACTAGAAAAGCTAGCACGAAAAGAAAAGAAGGACATACCAGAATAAGGGGCTCTTTTTTTACCATGACATCTTTATCCTCTTCAGTCCCAAGAATGCGCAAAAACAAAAATCTCTTGCACACACTTTTTTTCGATTCATTATCCATAGAAATAAACGCAAAAAAATTACAATAGCAAGAAAGCAAACGAAAGTAATAGAATTTCATGGTACCCATTCGGGTACTCTTGGTTTCAGTGCGTGTGGAATGCAAGGACCAATATTTTCAAAAATCTGCAATGCCTCAAAAATGCTACAACACACTTTTATTATTAGGTTCATTATCCATAGAAATGAACGCAAAAATTTACAATAGCAGAAAAGCAAACGAAAGTAATGAAATTTGATGGTACCTATTCGGGTACTCTGGGTCTTCTTGCCCTGTGGACGCATTGGAGCGCTCGCGCCATTGAAAGCCAATTTGGCAGCCTGCTCTTCAGAAATGACTTGACATATCGCCCACCTGGGCGGGCTTAGTGAAATCAAGGCATGCTTTTTGGGGGGAAACAACTTTTGACGCGCGAATTTCGAATGGGGGAAATCTTTTGCTTTTATGGTTATCGTACCCGTTTTGGGTACCCCGGGATCGTGGAGGTTATTGTCATCGCAACTTCAAGTTCGAAGGGTAAAGGCTCTTCTAATTGTGAAAACGGTGTTTGAAGAAGAACGGAGGAATTTCTTAAAATGTACATAGCACACTCTAGCAGAATTTGCTTTTAGTACAGTTTACTGCATCTGGTGTAAACGATATCGCTGTTGCCTTAAGACCATGGTCTGATCTCTCGCTCATCATTCACGAAGATTTAAATGCTATTCGAAAGAAAAATTCGGGGCCCCGTGTTCGCAGAAACTCATCCGGCGCAACCCTATGCAAACATGAGAAGAAAACAGGTTGAGGAGGAGTTAAAGTAAGAGAGAGAGATTGGCTGGGTTTATGGATGACGTAGCAGCATCCTCTTATTACCGGCACTGGAAGTGGCCCGGCGCATCGGGGAGAAGGTAAAAAAGACTATCTCTCGCAGCAGGGCGCGCACGCAGCGAGCTGCTGCGCCAAGCGCAGCTCAAACGACGACGCCGGAAAGGGGAGACAGCGGTACTTCTGTGTCAGCGGCAGCAAGACCGCCACACATTACAGCTTCGCTGTGTAAACCCTTTGTACGGAATGCGTGGAAGTATTTTTTAACCTTCTGCATAGCAAAGTACTGCAGTTCACTCGCCATTGGGAAAGTGCTACCTTACTGTATCCGCTGTACCTCCTCCTATCATTCTATATCAAACTTCGCGCAGGTCGTTATTCTCGCGGCGGCGATTGGTGCGCTTCCGCACTTCCAAGATTCAGACCGCTACACGACAGGTCAAAATTTTTAGTCTGATAACAAACCTTCCTGCAACAGTAGCTTGGATGTGAAGTGAAGGGGAATAAAAATCTGTTTCGGTTAAACGTGCTACGTTTCACAAAGGTCTCTTGGATGCAATTTTAGCCATAAAAGTTAACTTCTCATCTGCCTTATAAGATCTGTTTGCGAAGCTAGATTGAGAAGTATTATAATCAGGCATTAGTTGAAGCACTTAAGCAACTTAGGTATCTACGACAAAATTTTCATGCCAAATCAATCTGAAGATGACGTGCAAAAATAATTCGCGATGCGCTTCAGGGTCATAGTGCTTGCGTCACTTACAAATGTAAACCAGATACAAATGGAAACCCCCGACAACCGAAGAGAATACACTCCGGTCACTAAAGCTTTGTCATGCAGGCTTTTGTCGCCATGGCCATGCACGCGATCTCTTGCCCTACACAGTGGCTGGAAAGAGTGCGCATGACGTAAAGACCTGGAGGGGGGGGGGGGGGGGGATGGAGGCCGGGGCTGGTCGACGGTGAAAACGCATGACCGATGACTCGTGTGCTTCACGGCAGTCCCATGGCTCTCCGCCTCCATGTGGAGGGGCGG
>JABSTR010000097.1:0-31781 GCA_013339765.2 Haemaphysalis longicornis
ACAAGCGGGACTGTACTGCAAGAACAAATATTCCAATAGAAAGTTTTTCATTGTCTCCTGGGCTGGGTTATGCAGATTATTTCAAGCATTAAGCAGTTCCAAAACAGTAGTGCCAGAAATCTCACCTGGAGTCGCGATGCTTTGTGAGGTTGTTCAGCTCCGCGTTCTTTAGTTCCTGGGCACATGTTGCTCACGCGGACATTTAACACTTTCCCTTTCAATGGGAACACACCGAAGGTATCTCTTCCCACGATGCCCAAGCCGGACACAGCCAAACTTTTCGCTGAATCTCCTTCTGTGAGTATAAGAGTACAATTCAATCGATTTTTCGGTGCCGGCGTCGTTCGCGTCTTCAAGTTTGGGAATCCCCTTAATGCGGGGTGTCTTCTGGCCGGAAACTTTCGTTTCCAGCTGCCTCTTACGCGGTATACCAAGGACGCGCTTAGGCCTCCACGATGCCGCAGTTGACGACCTGGGGGAAGAAAGAGGGTGCAAAAGCACCCACTGGGAACCGTCAGTGCACTCAGAAAAGACCAGAGGAAGCGAATCACGCAAGGTCAGGATAAATCTGGCTGTATGAGGAGCTTGCAAGTGTACATTCGCGTGCGATTGAAGGTTATGCGCGCGAGCGTCGACCCACCAAGACGATAACGCCCCCCCGCGGCTTGTGTTAATGTGCGTGGTTCCTAGTTTGACGCATTCTTCTCTCCCTCACTAACTGTTTATGCAACACGCATCACGCCCGCGGGAAAACGAACCCCCCTCCACCTTTTTTATCGCGCACGCACCGACTACGTCCCATTTGCATTTTACAGCACTTTTCGAAAAGGTGCGCAGAAACACATTGTCGGGAAATACTGGGCACTTATAACAACGGTACTAGCGCTGCTCACGATAACCAAGAAGAAAGAGCCACACGTGATTACAACCACACAAATCACAAAGCGGAAGGGTGTGCTTTACTAGCCGCGGGAGTGATGACTGCTTGAAGGAACAGCGACGAGGCAGAGGGTGTTGGGGAAGCGCCGTCGTATTTTTTTCACTGTGGAGGCAGTTAGCTTTCTTATGTCGCGATGCTCCGATGACCATGTGATCTATGCGAATGTTTTCCCCACATGTCTTGCGCCCTTGCGCCCAAGCATTTATGAGGACGGGTACAACGTGGGTATACGCATCTTTTTTTCCCACAACGAGCGTTTGCGGGCCGTTTTGGTACCCGTCGGTCAAGGTCTTCTAGTGCGCGACGGTTCCGTCACGTCACGCATGCGGTAATTCAACACTCCAACTAGCTAGCTAACTCCAGCGCGCTGAAATGGCTGTGAGTGCCTAGACGCACGCGCGAGAAGCGCGTCTCCTGAGCTCCCGGCAGAGTACCTGAGTGCTCGCACAAGAACTATACCGGGGTGCAGCAGGCCTGTTGCGCCGGTTCTTTGGTACTCACGGTGACGATGAGCTCGGACTCACAATTCGGCTGCAGCTGAAAAAGTCATCATTCGCCTGAAGAAGACCTCGCAAAATCCACCGAGCACTGCTTCTCTACGTAGTGAGCCGCGAGCTCGTGTGCTGTCCACTGATTATGGATGAGCCGTTTGGGCGTGGATAACGTAGCAATTCTTTGGCGTTTTTCTGGCGCGTTTTTCTTGCTTCCGCGAGATGCTGTGGGTTTTCCTGGGGTGAGTACCAAGGAAGTGTGGTCAGCCGCGTGTAAAGCTAAACACTGCGCAAAACCGCGTGATCACGGTGCATTTCCGTCCCATTTCTACGATGTTATCAGCAGCAGTGAGCCTGTATACGACGGGATATAATCAGAGTTTAATTCTCAGAGAGGCAATCAAAGGAACATGATGAAAACATTGGGCACCTGATCTCAGTACGTTTCGTGTTCCTCTAGTTTGTTCGACAATCTCTGGCCGGCTCAAGTGCGTTACGAATAGCCATACGTTTTTTCAGCTCGTCAATCGGGTGTAACATCATTTGGATAGGGCTTTCTGCATCTTCTTCGAGGAATTGAATCAGAGCATCCCTTTGAGTTCTGACTGGGACCCCAAATGCGCGGACTGAGCTTACAATAATGCTGCCAGGCGTTTCGCACCGCCAGACGCACAACAGCATGCGCAAATGAAAATATTTTTTAAATTAAATTTCACTAATACACTGAAGAAGGTGTGTCGCATTCCCAAACACTTTCTTTGAAACAGCGGAACTGTATAGGTGTGAGCTTCCGGTGCGGTGGCGTTAGCAAAAAAACACCAAGAAGCCAAACTGCACCGCATGTAACGGGGCATCACCGCAGTTAGGGTGTTATAACAGTGAAGTCGACTTTCATGCCTCTGGAGTGTGGGCACCCGAGAGCATATGCGAATCCGAACTCGTATTGCAGCTTTTGAAAGGTGATAGTGTTTCTTGAGCTAAAATACATGAAAAGAAAGCGCACCTTGCCCTAATAGTTCAAGGCTGTAGAAACAGCGGAGCAGGGGTACACCTATGTTCCCCCTGAATCCTCTGTTAGTGTGGGGGTGTTACGCAACGGCCGCGTAAAATCCTGCTAAACTGGGCCTCACCCCACAAGTATTACCTAGCCTAGCAAATCACCGCAAAACCTAACAAACGTTATCAAAGAATAGCAAAACTTGACGAAACCGAAATAAAATAGGTCCGCCCCGGCTCCGCTCTTCTTCAGCCTCGTACAAGTGCAAGTAGCGCCACTTATTCATTTTATTTGAAATATAAGCTAATCTTTCGCCGTTTTACGTCAAGTGCGTTAAACATTTTGTCTTGAAACTTCAGCATGGCGATTCTGCTGCATATTTTTTCTAAAATAACGGCATCACTGAAAAGCCTAGCTGGTTATTATGTCGCCTCTTTTCCTACCAGTCCAACAGTTATCGTGTAAAATGCTATTAGAGCCCAACGCAAAAAAAAATAAAACTGTTTGGAAAAGATTAAAGCAAATTTTCGTTTTTTTGGGCGGCTGGAAAGCCGCTACTATAGTGTTTATTCCCAATTGCTTGCACCGCTATAAGGCTTTTTATTAAAAAAAAGACTACTGCAAATTTGGTGTGTTTTTAGAGTTTGCACACTGGGTAAAAATTTTCCGATCTTTGCCAAAGGCGTTGCCTTTGGGTAGGAAGACGAGAGAAATGTTTTTTTGAGCAAAACAATAATTTTGCCCTTCCACCCTCCAAAAATGTATCTAAAAATAATGTTTGCTTCATTTTCATGCGCCTTTTATATGGTTTTTATTGAAGCACAACGAGCTACATTAATATTCCCATGCTACATAAAAAGTTAAAGTATGGCTTTGCATCCGTAATTCGCCAGTCTCCTAGAATTCAAACTGGGGCAGCCCATGTAAGTTAGCGCTGTTACCACGCACGCAAGTACACGTCAGAAGTTCATAGTTCACCTTCGCGTAGAACGAGTCCTTGAAGCAGCAGTTCTCCGAGAACTTGTCTGCGGGGACCGTCACAGCTCCTTAGTTTGAGACCCGAACTTCGGATTCTCTACTCGTGCTTTAAGAAAAAGCCAGATGAAGTCCTTGATCTTGCGGCTGGTGATGATGAAGTGATCTTGCGGCTGGTGCTGTTCAAACCGACGTTCTTGGTTTCCTTCTCACCGTTGTCAAGATCTGCACGTGGCCATGAACCTCATGAAGTACAAGCTCGAACTACGCGGTCTGGCGTGGAAGTGCGACAAGCCGTGTCCTCTCACAGTAACTGCTGCCCGGTTTCGACACCAAAGGTCCGTGAAAGAGGCTTACCAAAGATACCCCACCCCCGAACAGCCTACCAGCAGTTCAACAGCTGACTTTACAACAAAGTGATAATACAGGGTTAAGTAAGGTATCTTGTCAGCACAACAAAAACGACGTGCAAGAATGTCCAACAAAGCATCCGATAAAGGGTAGGATGAAGGCTTGAGCGAGCGATAAAATTACTTGTGGAAGGCTTAGGGCGCTGGTAAATAAAACTGACACAGCGACTCCTAGCACGCAAACATCCCCAAATTAGGACTCCTTTTCCCTAACGCATCCCTTGAACTACTGCACGCAAAAGCATTTACTCCCTAAAAATTGAAGGACGTGCGGCAGTGTGTTGACGAGTATGAAATAATATGCTAAGAAAAGAGTACAACGCTTTTGACCGCTCCGGGTTAATCCTGAGCCTTCCGCTACGGCGCGCCTATCGCCTGCGCCAACCGGCACCACTTCGTCGGCGCGTTTGCTGTTCTCCAAACCTACAACGCCGCGCCGATCGCCTGCGTTTCGTCGGCGCGTTAATCAGTCAAGCGAGCCCGTGCGAACGTTTTTCAAACAACCCACGCGGCCGCTCGGACTTACCGAGCACGTGCATTAGACCTCAGGTCACGTCCGCAGTGTGGTGACGTATATACGTATCTCTTTCGTCACGGCGGAAAAATGGCTGACTTTGAGTGCTTCCACAAAACTATTTTAGGGGCGAAGCTCCTTAGGGCGTGGGTCTGTCCATCCTCGACGTATGTATGTAGCCACCTCTAGTTTAGTTCTTGGATTGTTTACTAGATGGCGTGGCTACCTCTAGTTTAGTTCTTGGATTGTTTACTAGATGGCGGTACTTGTATATGATGAAAAGATGCGCTTGTATTGTTTACTAGATGGCGTGGCTACCTCTAGTTTAGTTCTTGGATTGTTTACTAGATGGCGGGGAGCGTTGTAATAAAATCCGTTCGCTGTTGGCGCGCGCTCGGAGTCGCCCGATGGATAAGGCTGCAGATGTGCGAGCCCGCGAGGCAGAAGCGCTCCGTGAAGCTGCGCGACGCCGCCGCCAAGATCCTGCCGTACGAGAGCGGGAGGCCGAAGCGTGTCGTCTGGCTGCGCGACGCCGCCGCCAAGATCCCAGCGTTCGAGAACGAGAGGCCCAAGCGTCACGGCAACGGCGCGAGGACCCTGCCGTACGCGAAGCGGCACGGCTGCGGCGCGAAGAGGATCTCCAAAACGTCAGAGAACGGGAAGCGGCGAGAAAGCGCGCGTATCGGCAGGCAGACCCCGATGCAGTGAGAGCTCGTGAGGCGTCTGCAAAACGCATCAGGCGAGCTCAGCCCCAAGGTGCCGACGCGCGGTTTAAAGGAGCCATGAAGAGAAAATGCAAAGAGAAAATGCAAGTTGGTTTTATTCGAAAGATTTCGTGTTTTATAGTGCCCCCAGCGCTTGTCCGGATACAAACGGTGCTTTATTCACTGAGAAATTAAACAATTTAGGTTAAAATTTTGATTTTCCCGCTCAATCGTGCGTTTTCGTGGTCCCAAATGACATCACAGGAACCGACCGCTCTGCAGCCTAGAGTACCTTCATTCACGCATCCGCCGTACAGGGTAGAGACACGTATACGCTGGCGCCGCCATTTTCGGTTGCTCGCTCGCCGCCGAAGCAAGTCATTGTGTCAAAACCGCGCTAAAATTATCGCCGCAACGCGGTTTACTGAAGAAGTTTGAATCATATTGTCTGTTTCGCGTTGCTAGGTCTCGTGGGAAACGAAAAGAATAACGCGTTGAGCCCGTTGGCCCAATTGCGGCGGCACGGGACCGTTCAAAGGTTGTCTCCACCCTGTACAGCGGTGTTGGTTTGTTCCCGCGTTTCTTTACGTTTATAACCTAGATGGCGCCACCATACCGTGGCAAGCGTTTGGTTTGTTTTTGCCCGCATTTAAACCTGGCTTGTTTTTGTTCTGGGAGAAAATATTCGTTCCTGAAACAGTGCTCGCTCGACAAATGGGGTCACGTAAGACACCGTTGCTTGCGTAAATCGGCCAGTGTCGTCTGAGACAACCCCAAGCCCCGTAGTGCTGTGCAGCTAAACGAAGCATGCTGTGCGCAGTACGAACGGCGGAACGCATCAGTACTTCTATGTTTACATGTGCTTTCGTAACTACCACTGTTTGTCCCATCATTCTTATTGCTTGTAAAGAATGTGCCCTAAATTTAAGCGCAAATCGCTCGTTCGTCTAGTTGTAAGCTCTACCTAATTTGCGTTGCTTCTGCCAGCCTCCGCCAATCGCAGAGCTTAGCTCATGTGACATCATAGGTTCTGTTGCGGGAAATGAGCTGGTGGGTCGCATGACCATTCCCGTTTTTCCTAATTATGTAGCTTTTTTGAGCGAAGTTACGTTAAAAAGTGGTGTCAGTATGATTCTACGAGACAATCTTTTGAATGAACCAAACTTGGTTTTCTCTTCATGGCTCCTTTAAGCGAGACTTTCTAGACGTTACGTTCGGACACAGATGTAGTGGGCGAACTTTCACTGAAGAGTCACGGTTTTACCGATGATTTCCCCTCAGGAGCTTCGCCACTCATCATCATTCACCCCGTGGATATGCTGTGAATTTTTTTTTCTCTTGTGCTAGTGGACACATTTAGCATTGCTCTGCATAGAATTGTAGCGTATAGAGTGCTCTTAGAAACACATAACAGCAGTTATGTGAAAGGTACAATTACTCAGGCTTTATTAGTCAAATAATCAGAAAAAAATGCACAAAATATACACGCAACTTATATTGGCGATTGTAATGAGCCTAAAATTATTTTAGGAATTCTAAGATATGCAAATTGTTCCTACATTTCTTGGCTATGATTCAATATATATATATATATATAAATATATATATATATATATATATATATATATATATATATATCAACGCTGTTACAGCATGTTTTGCATTTTTGAGGGCCCGTCAACCTAGCGGAACTGACGGCTGTGCCCTTCCTCGAAGCCACTCGAGTGGTGTAAGTCGGTCATGCATCCAAGACCACTTTGTGTTCTGACACCAATTCCTTTTCACTTTAGTGGTAAAGACCAGAAAAATATCTAGCGCTCTTGAGAAGTGTCGCGCATCCTCCGTAGCAGTAATCTGACACGAGTACCAGGCTATCATGAAAGTAATAACGCGATATGACGCGGCGCATTTGGCAAAATATCCCCGCCGTACGTTGTCCAGACCCTACACATCAATGTGTAAAGCGGCAGTCGTCAGATAGGAAGCCAGTTTTGTTTATAAATACAGCCCAAATACAGCGGATGCCGTTTTCACAGAACTCGCCACTATCAAGGGTTCAAATTTCCCTCCTGGCGCAGTCTCTGCACGCGAAATATGATTGTTGTGTTGATTGTAGGGTTTAACGCGCCGTCGCAACGCAGCGATGAGGCACGCCGTAGTGAAGTTTGACCACCTGGGGATCTTTAACGTGCGCCGAAATCTCGAACACACCGGGTTTTCGCTTTTCGCCTCCACCAGAAAACCGGCCGCCCCGGCGGGAATCGAACCCGCGAACTCGTGCTCAGCAGCGCAACGCCTTAGCCACTGAGCCATCGCAGCGGGTACGCGAAATATAAACAAAACAAGTAAAATCGAAAAAAGAGTTGTCAATAAATACGCCAGATGGCGTTAGTTGTCCACCAGGCGCCGTTTCTAGCTTTCGCGGGACGTTTGAAATCATCGGAACTCCGTGTCCGATGGCCTATGGCGCCGTAAGGAAAGAGCCTGGGAATCTGTAACGTGCGCCGAAATATCGTACATACAGGCGTTTTTGCTTTTCGCTCCATCAGAAAGCGGCCGCCGTGGCCAGAAATCGAACCCGCGACCACGTGCTCAGCAGCGCAACGCCTTAGCCACTGAGCCACCGCGGCGTGTCTCGCACGCGGGCTCGCGACGTTGTATCAGTGAGGCTGCTTCAGAAGCGCGAAAAACGTGGTTTTTGTTCATGCGTTGGCTTTTTTATGAAGGGGGGTGTTGTGCTATCGGCTACGCGAATTGACCCAGCAACGGCAGCGGCATCAGACTCTTTCACGTCCCCCGAAAATGAAATTCGGCTGACATTGTGGCTGCGCGGAACGCGTCCAAGAGGCTGCAGCCAATGCAGCGATGGTCAGCTCTCACTTTTGGTAACATTTCGCATTTTCGAACTTCAGCTGTTCGTCGTGAAAGCACAGTCGCACTGCCTAAATTGTCAGTCCAGGCCATTTAGCGCATAAAAAGATGCTGTGTGCTAATCCTCTGCCTTCATGCAGCCCCAGCATAAATGTTGTCCTGTTAAATAGGACTTTTCCGGCTGCGAATATTTTATGCTTTCACAAAGTAAAGTACATGCAGCATTAAAAAGACAATGAATTTCTAACTGCTCAGGCGACACGGGATATACATCTTTCGACCAGCGAATTCGCGGTTCTAGAAGCAGAAGTACGAGAGAAACGCGTGCTTGCAAGTAGATACATCTATATCTGATAACTATATTACGGCTTGAGGCAGTGGCAAAAGAGAGATGCGTACCATGCCCTCATTTCGCATCGGGCCTTCGCCGCGAGATGGACAGCTCACACGCGTCCGTGTTGCTGCACACTGAATCAAAAAAATCAGTTTGCTCTAACGGGAACGGACTCAGGGAATGTTTTCTTTTTTCGCGGTCCCCGGCGCTGGCGTATGTGCTGGGAGCGGCTAGATTATGGCATTAACTTTGACTATCAAGAAATAATGACTACCCATAATTATTTTACTGTCACTCGCAAGCTACGCACTGACCATAAGTGACTGCCACGTGCACTCTGACAACGACGATAATGCACTTCGCGACTTTCACTGCGGAAGAAAAGTAGCTAATTAAACAACGGGCTGAAACTTATGTTGAATTATGTGAGCACCCATCATCCCGATATTGCTTTGTAATAATTTCTGGCCGTGGCTTTTTATATTTTGCTTTGTTGCGTTCATTTCATTTATTCTACCCTGTATGATTTCCTTCTTCCCCTCGGACATGAAAATCTGTGGTACACCACCGGCTCCGGGATATGGAAGGAACCAAGAACGGAAGCGCACACGTTGCCTGAGGCACCGCTCGGTGTAACCGGACCTCCAAAACAAAAATGATAATCTTTCTAGGTGTGTAGCCGACACAAAGCATACTGAAAAACATTCTGGCAACGCGTCGAAACAATCACCAACCATCAGAAAGAACCCTTTTCACCTGTTGTGTCGCGCATGGATTAGTCCGAAAGCATAAGTGCCCGTCGTCAGTTGACCGCACGGTACATGACGTTTGCGGTAATTTTAGGTGCAGAAACCCACATGGACATGCAACGGCCGCAGCTAGGCTAGCTAAACCCTTCCATTTGTATCTAGGCGTCTATCGACGTCCAAACCGGCCTCACAACGTTTCTTCCGGGCGCCGCGGAGCCGGGTCGGGCCGTCGGTGCAGGCGCATTCTGCCATCCACCGCCGTATCACGGCCGCCAGCAGGCGCCCACTTCGAGCTCCTGCGCTTCGTGACGTGACGGTGTTTACATAGAGGGAGAGGTCAGTCACGTGCGTTTACGCCTGAAGTGCCGACCACAGTCGCCGGTTTCGCGAAGCTGCTTTACCACCGGTTCAGGCGAGATGTAAAACCCCGCGTACATAACGATCCGGGTTATGGAGAAACGTTCAGCGGCAAGTGCGGAATTCATATGAGGTGCAACAATCCGCGTTGTCCGACGTAGTGAGAGGGGCCGCAAGCATTGCTGTTACTTCAACCTCGCGCCACTAGTAAAGATGCAGAATTTTTAAATAAACAAATTCGCGGTATAACTTACATGTTCTAGCGTAAGCGTTCCCTGTAACTTGTTTTTGTATGATTCGCGACAATGTAACACGCATGTGAAGCAATTTCTCTGACAATACCCCAAAAGTTAAGGTTTGCTGCCTGAGACCCATAAGTCCTCCAAGGTCGGATGGCAGTGACATCCCATTTTCGGGGTGCTGCACTGTGCCCAGGATTACAAACATGCCCACTTGTTTACAAACATGCCATTTGTCTGATGTGAGGAATACCCGCCGTGGTTTGCCCGTTGCTCCGGCGTTGTGCTGCTCCTCTAAGGACGCGGCTTCGGTTCCGGCTGAAGGGCATGCTTTTTTTTATGGGCGCAAAGCGAAAACACCCTGTGGGGCCAGAACTAGGTGCTTTAAACATCCGCAGGTGGTCGAAATTAATACAAGCCGCATACTACTACGGCGCGCCTCAAGGCGCAAGTTTAGCAACGGCCCGTTAAACCTTGCTTTCAATCTAAGCCTACCCATAGATGTCCCAATCTAGCACAATTAAGGCATTCTACACGTAGGTCAGAAACCACTGCAACGAACTAGAACCCCCGACCAGGCAAATAACACCGCCGTATCATGTTCGACCAAGTTCGGAGGAACCAGGAATCTTACTCGAAACCAAAACGGTTAACCTGACGTTCTTGAGCATTGCAGGGAGCAAGCCAGAAAACAATGATTGGCCGCGGCTCACGGCAATTTCGACAAGAAGCAAACTCCAAAGATTATCAGAAATGATGGAACTTGAGGTACACACGTTTCGTCGTATCTTGTCTGTGCTCGGCAACTTATGTTGGGCACTGGACGTTCTCAGGAGTAAGCTCGGTTGTTCTTTATATTGTAACATTAAACACAATCTCTACATTGCCGTAGTCATTAGAACCATGATCAAGTTTCGAGTTCGGCAACCCTTTCCTCTAAGTGTTGACGGCCGCCGACAGCGGCCGTTACTTGTACCGCGTCGCGTGCATTTTTTAGCGCGAATGCACTTCTTAAGCGAGCCTGAATCGTCCGCCGCCGTAGTCCGCATAGCAACAGCTGCGGGTGCTCGCGCGTCCCGTCTTCCCTAGCAACGGGGGGAGATGGGCGCGCGCTGCCTGGCCGCGTCCCCATGGCTCATTCTTGTTGTTGTTCCTGCTGACATGGCACATACCCACGTGGGGATTGGCCAGGAATCAGGCGTGAGAAGGGCTAATGCCACCCGCTTAAAGGAGTACTGACACGAAATTTCAAAGCTGAGATCCGCTCTAGCAATCAAGTACAACGACAACACAAATAGGTGTGTGTGAATAAATGCATCTTTCTTTCTTTGTAGTTGTGTGTGTGTGTGTGATCTCTCTTTCGCGAACATTACCGAACCGCGCAAATTCAACTCGTGCATTCGCACTTTCACATTCTTCCCCTCGGGGAAATGCCGGGAATTTTTTTACTGCGGATGAACCATGTGTATTGGTGCCGCTGTGTTTTCGCCTGCGTGCGTTTCTTCAATAATCGTGATTTTTAGTGCGTAGTGTGCCTGTACGACCCGTTTGAGAGTGAGTATTAAGCCACAGAGAGAATCCATGCTCTATACTGGACTGTCAACAGGCCAGAAGGTGGAAAACGCGCGCGTCGCTTCCCGCTGGGTAAGAACGATAGTGGTCTGGCGTAAATTGGAGCCACTAAATGAGCTACGCTAGCGTAGCCAAGCCAGACCCGTCGCACCGGCGCGCAATCTCGAAACCCTCGAAAAGCAAAACAGCTCTCATGGTTGCGTAGCGGAGCCCGAACATATTCCGTCCATCCCAATTGGCTGACATTGGGCACAAAAAGGGGGCCAACCTGGCGACAGGCGTCAAAAATGGTTGCCGACGTGCATCAGTGTCGTTACTCTGAAGCGCAGCTTATTATTTGGTCTGGGCAGTCAATAGACACGAAGCCACGTCCACTTCCAGTTTCCCCTACTAGGCTTGGCCGCTCTAGCTCACATCCAAAACTGTCATGAGGTACCAGAGCAATGCGCGGTCTCTTAGGCCACTCGCGCTCGACATTGCTGGACGGGGCGTGTTTCTTCCGGACACAGAATGCTTATTGAGCTAGGCCCCACCCTCTGTACCTCATCACGGCCCTGCCTGAGGCTAGGGGCGGAGAGACGGCATACCTTTTTGACCAGCTGATCCACCACGCAGTCCACGTGTCCGCCACCCATGGTGGTCGCCAAGTTGTTTACGAAGCTTATTTGGCGGAAGTAGCCATCGGGACTCTTGGTCACAGCCACATCCCAGCCATTTGTAGCCTTCCCCAGTGCGACCAACGAGGGGGTCCCCGTTCTCGTCTACAACGCCTCGAGTGTACGCTGGACGTACTGCTTGAAGTTGGAGACTGGCAACTCCTTCTCGTTGAACTTGACCTGCGCAACAATGACCGACGCGCTGGCGCTGTGCGTTGCTTCGTAGAGCACATTTACGCACCCACCCTTTTAGCCGCAGGCGTACAACTAGACATAAAATCCTTATTGCGGGGCTGCCCAGGGGTCAACAAGCTCAGCCCCGATGCTTCCAGAGCGTGCATTCGGCGCCAAACAACATCTCACTGGTGTTTGAGGCTTTAGTAATGCCATAGAGGAAGGTTTAAAATATAGCGTTTCCTAATGTTTGCAGCCCAATTTTTGCGAAATATCGCTCTGAAAGCAAAACACATTTCGTGATGGGCACGCAACTAAACATGGAGATGCGCAGCGAATGTGTTTCCTTCACACAAAAAGTAGCACCAGTAGATCGCTGGCACGTCATGGGGCCAATCGCTTAGGCAGAGGTAGCACGTGTGCTTCGACGCCGGTCCAATCTGAAGCCGAGATTTCCATCTGAGCTGCTGAGCCAGTGTGGATGAAATACCGTGTGAAACAGCATAACAGCGAAAAGTAACGTGACGACACGAACACGCTTTAATCTCTTCCCTTATTATTGCTTTGCCCTCACACCCCCTCGCAAAATGCTCTAGCAGACTCGCGCCTTTGTGAAGCGCGCGTAAATTTTAACAGCACAAATTGTATAACACTCACTCACAAGTGCACGCACGCGGCGCCATTCCCTCATTCTGAACGGAAGAGGAAAGTGCATATACCGTTACTCCCTCAAGACAGCCGGCGAGTCAAAGGCCCGGCGATGGAGTAAGGCCACAAAATCTCGGTCCATCTCTTTCAAGTGGAACTTTCCCAGGTCCGGCTCGAAAGTGACCTCGGTGAAGTCTGTGCCGGCGACCCCGTAGTGACCTCTGGCTTACCGCCCGACTTCATGTTTGTTCTTCCACTTCTGACCGGCAGGACAAAGGGGCCCAAAAAATGTGCATAGTCCGTGAACACTTTGTGTAACTAGCATCACCGAACAAGCAATTTCAAGGCCAAATGCTGAACATTTGTCACAGTGCTCTTATCAAGCAACGTCTAAGAGCGATACCGTGGTTCTGACAATGCGCCAACACGCCCAAATGCCGTTCCGCTGGGGCAATGCCATACACTGCCACTAAGTTTCGATTGAAACAGATGCTTCGAAACGGGGGCTCGAGCACCTCCTGCCGTCTAAACGAAGAATCAATCCATGCCCTTCTGGTTTTTGGCATAATTAAACACGGCCTCGGAAAAAAAATCTTGCTCCATAGAGCGGCGCCAAGCGCGAAGCTCAATACGATTAAATCATTCTGCTAAAAACACGTCCCTTCTTCCATTCTAACATTATAATTTTCTATTAGGCTCGTTTCTTTTTCCCCTTGCACCTTCTTGCCGACACCATATTATTGTTAGAGTACTGCTGTTCCTGCTAAGCACTTACTTCCCATAATTTACATGCCGTCACACCCCAGCGGTGAATGTAGTGTTTTATTGATGATAAAAAGTGTATAGGCGGTTTCCTGTACCTACACAAACACCAAACGTGTATAGACAAGCACCGCAATTTCTACGAAGATATTTTCTAAATTGAAGTGAATATTAAGGCAAGGCAAACAGGAATGCGGTTTTTAAAAAACGCCAACATGTTTGAGAAATGGCATTGCACAGAACCCTGGATACTGATGTAAAAACCACACAGATATTTCGTCAGTATATCTTCTAGCTCCATCATAATCACAATCAGCAACAATCGTCTTGAGCCCTAATCATCGAAACACTTCCGAACCCTGTAGATTGAAATGCAAGGTGACCAAGTTATACTAAGAAATGACGCCAACAAAAAGAAAGACGGATATGTCATGTTTCGGCCCGTGCTTTTCGGTGTTTCCTCCAAGTACACCGAGGAAGCAGGTTTTATTAGAAGACGAGTCCCAGCCTTTTCTATCTGCCTACCCCTTGCAATGACAGTTCAGACTCAGCGCCAAATTGTTTTCTTCTAACTTCACGAAGCCGCTTTCCTCAGTATTTTTTCTATTTCTCGTATTTTTGATTCGCCAAAATATTGGGGAATAAAAAAGGCTACTATCCTTCATCCCATCCTCCTAATCACCATTATCATCATCACCTAGACAAGTTGACTCTCCCTCATAAAACCAGATCCGTCCTGCGCTGTGGCTATAGTATACGGCAAAATATATCTCCCCATCGAACTTCTCTCGTTTCAGTGTTGATTGCCTGTATCGTGGTCTGCTTCGCGTCTACTCCAGTTTGTGTGCTCGCCTGCCTGCAGCTCTGTGTGCCTCTACTGTCTGCGCAATCCTTGCTACACAGTGGCCGTTTGCATAGTTTTTAAAACATCCAAATGGCTCATGCATCGTTCGAATTCTCGACTAAATTTTGCTCAGTGCATTGCCTAAGAGACCGACGCTGAAAGAGAGCTTAGAGGCAGCTCAGCTGAATTGGAAGTTGCTTGGCTCGCACGACAACGAAAACATGCACGTTTGTTTTCCCTCTTGCCGTCGTCGCGGCCAAACGCGCTTTGGCTGGGTGCGGAAAAAATAAAATAAAGAAGCAGAGAGCGAAGACCCCATCAATCGCTGCCGTTGCGCCCCCTAACGCGGCCTAACCATCTACCCTAGACTAGGTAGAATGAGCTTCCGTTTTGGCTTGTTTTTGTTACCGGAGGAGAGTCCACAGTCCTGTTTGCGCAGACTCGACGAGGTCGAGTTTAGTCGTAATAAATAGGTTTTAAAGGCGAAACCCCTTAGGGGCTGGGGTTGTTGGCGTCTCCTGTCGTCATCGCCGTAATTGTCCTCTCATGTAGTCACCGTACTAACACTGGAAACTCGTTTACACCGCCTCGCGCTCAAGAGCTTCGTGCAAGACAGGAGACTTTTACAGCAAAGCTGCATACCTCTGCCACGAATGGTTTCAACTCCGTAGGCAAAATGCCAAGGCGCCAATAATACACTTATACCACTTATACACAGCATTCTTCGCCCCTCCCCTCGTTTCACGTTAGTGGTGATGGCCCGGATTTTTTGAAGTTAACCCCTCCCTCCCGTATAAACGGACGTGTTGGGTCAGAGAGCAATCGTGGCGAGTCAAGTCGACCCGGAGGCAGGGGGAGGTTGACTGAACTCGTCGAGCTCGGAAAGGGCATGTGAAACCCGTCAGGCACAGTCGACTGCCGTTCGCCCACTGACCTCTCCCGTCTGCCGCTTTACCCGCTGTTCCCATCACGCCGACGTCGCTCTGCCGACGGTACGCGCGCTATTCAAGATAGCATCGACGCGGGCTCCACGTACGCTGTGGACAGATGTATAGGCCCCTTACATTACTAACTTTAGTCAACGAAACAAACAAAAAAAACACTTAGCAATTTACTCGACGACAGAAAAACGGCAGAAAAAAAGGTTATATTCATGAACCCATAAAGATCTATGAAAGAAAGTGGAGCAGTGGAGCAATCACGACGTGTTGGAAATCTTGCTGTGCTCGTCGTACGAGAGCTGGATGGGTGTCATATTACGGCTGGCTATGTTTGGTTCTGCACGTAGGCTGAAATCCGCTCGTGCGCCCGAGATTGCAAATACTTGTAACAAAAACCTTGAAGAATTTGTGGTCACTTCGACGTTAAAAAAAATGTGCACAAATTAAAAAATAACCTACTGCGGAGAAATCGAACGCGGCTTGTATATATTGGTTGGTTCCTACAGTCAGATTTGAGTAGCCAAGTACGTAGGGTGATTTTAGTATTTTAATCTTTCTCTTGGTTCTTTTCGCTAGGGGTGTGTAATATGTACCGTTAAAGAGATTATGTGTCTTTCCTTGGAACAATCATGTAGTTGTACAAGATGCAAGCCCGAGTCAAAGGTTGGTTTTGCTATTTCTTTTCTTTGTGTATTTGGAATATTCCTTTGCGTGGGGAACTTTTTTTCAATGTTCGGGTTTTGGAGGAATGCTGCTCATTCACACCCAACATCCTAGACGGTACGCTCGACCATCTCTGATATTATAAAAAGCCATAGGCCATCACCTTTCTACGTTATTTTACACAGTATGATCGCTTCAAGGCATACGCAGAAAATCATCCCCCTGCTCCAATACCCAACCGTGGCCAAATAAACGCTTATACTAGAATACAGAGGGTGGTAAAAAATCCATAGGGTGGAAAAATTAGCAGTGGCTTAGCTCGGCTATGCCAGGATATACGTAGTGTGAGCTAAGGTTCAGCTGATATTCTTAGCTTTCCTGGTTATCTAGGATTAGACGATTTTCATGCTTACGCTGCTAAAAACGATTTTCCAATCCACTTCAATCCAGTTCAATCCAATCCAATCCAGTCGAGTCCAGTCCAGTCACTGCTCCTCGCGCATGCGTAGCCCGGCTCTCCAGGAGCCACAAGAAACGGCTATCAAGCGGCTCCGGCGCAGCGTCAAACTTTGCTACTGCGCAGCGGAAGCGCACAGCTGGGGACACGCCGGCGCCAGTGCGTCGCCGCGGCTATGAGGTCAGTCCTCTGGAATGCGCAGACTAGAGCACTGCACGGACTGATTTTAAGGCCCGAGCCCGGCCCGAGCCCTACTTCGCGAAGCCCGAGCCCTACCCGGACCCGTAACACCGAGCCCGGTCCGGGCCCGGGCATTCATAAGTGAGCCTGGCCCCAGCCCGGACCGGGCCCGCCATCTCAAGCCCAGGCCCGGCCCGGCCCGGTAATTTTTTTTTTGGCCTAGGGATGGCCCCCGCGTGTGTGACCAGGCCCGGTCTTTGACGCTGAAGAAAGTTTGTTTATTATAATCCGGGCGATCAGACGGAGCATCTAGTCTGTACAAGCACGTCATTAACTGAAACGCAAAAATAAGGGTTTAAAAGTGCACGTTAGTTTAGCTTTCACCGTCTGCAGTTCACGCCACATCACCGTAATAATAGCTCGTATTCTTGCACGAGAGACATCCATCACCTTTGATTACCAGACTCTTGGCAACTTCACGTGGTTGTCTAGGCCACAAGTTGGTATTGCTGAAAATTTTTTGATCCGCATTTGAAACAACGAGTATGTACGCGCGTTGAAATACTTCACCTGCAGTGGTTGTTAAGCGGTGGTGTTTCTCTGGCACGCGAGTTTGATTCCCGGCCACGGCAGCAGCATTTTGATTGGTGCGAACATCTAAAACACACGTGTACATACATAGACATAGGTGAAAAGCTCCAGGATATCTGAATTAATTCATTCCCCTCTTGGGCATTCCTTGTAATCGTATCTTTGGTATGGTATACAGCAAAATATAAAATCTTGATGCAGTACAAGAAATGTCATTAAAATTGCAGTATAGTGACCATCATACCTAGCAAAACACGTTTTTAAGACGATGCGTACAACTAACAGCAAGAAGCGCGCAAAAATAAACCAAGAATATTCATTTTGATGCTCTTTCCTACACTTCATGTCGGACCTATTAACGGCCGTGGCCTATGAATTCAAGCCCGAGCCCGGCCCGGGCCCACGGCATCGAGCCCGAGTCCCGGCCCGGGCCCGCGGCATTGAACCCGAGCCCGGACCGGGCCCGCCGATAATCGACTTCGGGCGGCCCGGCCCGGCCCGCGGGCCGGGTCGGGCCCGGGCTTTCGGGGCGGCCCGGGCCCGTGCAGTGCCGCAGACCGGCGAATGTGCACACCCAATTCTCTATACACCCGTGCTCCAATTGTTTTTGGAATATGGTCGAGCTAGCTAGCCCTGTTGCACTCGTAATATTTATTCCGCACCAAAACAAGCCGGAGTAGAATGTTTCTGGTCATTGCTAGAAGACCTTAATCACAACGTCTGAATTCCAGCAAGGCTAGTTATGGCTACTCAGAGTGATCACATCTCACACTTAGTGACGTGAATAGCTATCCGAGTCCGGCGTTAGTCAGGGAACGTCAATAAGGGTCATGTGTCTTAGCGATGTATACTGCATCCACCAATTGCACAAACAAGATTCTGTGACGTCGCACAAAACACCAAAAGTAACTAAGCAGGGCTCCGCGGATTCACATGTTCTCTTTATCATCTCCATAATTGTCGAAGGCTTTCTAAAAACTGGCGCCATTGTTATCGGGACAAACCAGTTGTTGTCCTTGCCTGCATTTCGTCTTCGTGGCGCCTCGAACTGGGCTAGCTGCTCAACCACCGTTGGGGGTCACACGCTGTGCGGTGCTAGTAGCTGATCAAGCAGCAAGGATACGCTTTGATGTTACAACACGTTCAAAGACGAGCAACTGTGCAGCCAGCGTTCGAGAAGAACAAGAAGAAAGAAATTAATGAGCAAAAATAAATTATGGGGTGGCTTCCTAGTCCGGAAGTCCATGGGCAATCTTGGCGCTCGCCGCTCGGTCAACAAGATAATCTGGCCGTCGAGGCTTTAGCTGGATAAGATTCTCTCCCACTGCTCACGGGAAGGGTTTGGAATGGGGCTTCCCCCATTCCCAACCCTTGCCGTCGGGGGTTTCGGTCGCACTCCCAGATGATGTGATAGAGTTCACCTGAATTCCCGCAAAACGCACGCTTCGGGGAGTATTGTGTGGGAACACATGATTTAATCGCACTAGGTTTGGGAACGTGTTTGTTTGAATTCATCGCAATGTGTTTTCCTGCTTTTAGGCAAACTGAAATTGCCTTCCTTGTGAGTCATCGGAAGCTTGCGCGTTCGAAAGCGAGCAGCAAGGCCATGACTTACCTGCGCGAAGTGTGCCTTTTCGCTGCCGGAATAAGTTTCGACCATAAAGCATTTACTGAAAATGTTGGCCAGCTTGGCACCGTAGCCGTTGCGTCCGGCAGTGCTGGTCTTGTCGTCGTCGTCATAGTTCGAAGAGCTAAGAAGTCTGCCGAACAAAAGTGTCGGTACTAGAATCTTCTCCTTCGCGTGATAAACTACTGGTATGCCTTTTCCGTTGTTCTTGACTCTGATCTCGCCTAGGTCTGAGTCCACGTTGATCTCTATACTATCCATTGCATTGTCCCGCTGCTTGTTGTCCGCCGCGTTCATCAATATCTCATTAAAAATCTGAAACAGGCCCGGAACATACGTGATTGCACGGTACTTCATGCCTCCGTCTTCTCCGTCGTCTTCGTGGTATACCCACGCCTTCTTTTTCACGGGTTCAGTGGCACCGATAAATGTGTCCGGACGGTGCAGAATATGCTCCCGAGGTTTCTTCCGCTGGTAGATATCCTCTACGCGGTCCTTAGCGACTTCATTTACTTTGTTTCGCCCTCGGCGGGCTGCCTTCAGACGTTGCTTTGCTTGCCCCCGAGCGTCTCTGGGGTCCTCGAGGCTGTCCGAGGACGCGTCGTCGGACGCTGCCATCACTGGCGACGCTGAACGACCACGAAAATTGGGCAGGTTAGGCAGCGGACGTTGGCACGAGGAGAACAGAGGCGAGCCTTCCGTTCAATGGGACGAGGTGCGCGAAATCGCGCATCCGAAAAGCTCGCGCCACCAATTAACACCGATCGTGGCGCAACGATCAGCTATCAAAAACTAGACGGATAAAGGGATGTGCTGGCGATAGTGCCACTTTGATCTCTCTCACCCACCCTGGGGGATTGGCAATAAAAGTGAGGGAAGAAAACTGGCGCAGCTGACACTTGTGGTACAAGGCTGGATAAATAGCAGAGCTTGGGCTCGACCTAGCTCCTACTCACACTGGCAGCAGATTCCACGAGAGAGGGCCCAGCCAGACCCCAACAGTGCAAAGCCGTTCTGGACGGCACTGTGAACCAAACACCATTAAATTATATACAGTGTTTTATCCTGGTAGCAATCGTCGTCTTCGTCTTCCAACGGTACAGCCACGTGAGGCAAACCCTCTTGTAGCGTGTCGTCGACTCGGTAGACATCCGCTGCTTTTCGTCAGGTAGTCCGGGGGCTGTCTCCACGTGTGGACTGTGTATGGATGATGTTGGTGGTGCCACAAGATATGGCTCATCGCACTCAGGGGGATTGACCGAGAAAGGGGAGCTCCCCGAGAAACATATGCTCAGGAAAAAAATGAAATACTTTTAACACAGATGGCTTGACTGATTCGTCGCCATTCTCTTGGGCGCGTAGAACCCGCGGCGCGTCCACTGATCGCTACACGACGACGGCGACGACGAGGGTAAGAACTTCGCATGAGGCGTAACCCAACGCGCAGGCCTGGATGACGCCGGGCAGTCGCCGCTGTTCACGCGCTCACGTGCGCTGGTATTTTACTTTTCGTCTTTCGCTTAAGCCACTTCGCGAAGGTTGTGTGCTCCGACATTTTTTATTTACGATAGAATTCCCATTGGCGCAAAAATAACCTATTTATTATAAGTACAGATGAGCACCCGTCTCTCTGAGGGGGGTCAGAGGGAAGCGGGGGTGGGGTCCCCAGAATGAAGGCGTGTGGCCCCTCAGCTGCCGCCTTCTGACTGAGTCCAGTGAAAGACACGCCCATATTAGATGGCCCGCATCAGCTGGTTCGGCAGGAGCTGGGCAGAAGGGCAGGTAGCATCGAACGGAGCATGGTAGTTTGGGGGCCACGGTCGGGTCATAGAAGACAAACGCGCCACTCCAACGCCAGGGATTTAAATCCCCCCCCCCCAGCACACCCTCCCAACCCCCCCCCCCCCCCCAAGAGGATTTCGACACCCCCCCCCCAAGAAGATTCCACACGAGCACACCGCCTATATGCCCTCTGTCTAGACGGAGGAAAGGGGAGGCCAGAGTTCCATTTTTTTGAAAATATGAAGCAGACCTAGTTTAACTATGTAATGGCTCTTCGCGTTTTATTTCGACACCCTATATTTCCCTAGTTTTGCACTAGCCATATGGAATGAACGAAGATTAAAGGCAAACACGACAGTTTTATGCATTTCTCCTTGGACTGAATGTGAGAGTGCTTCTCAGCTAAACGTCTACTTTCTTTAGTGGGGACTAGCCCTTAAAGGCTGCAAATTAGGGTAAAAGATTACACCATCTTCCCGTAAGGAACCATCAGGATGATGCGAAGCATCATGGGGGTTCCATGTAGGTTCCATTGTGTTGCCGTTATGTTGTTTCATTTATCGGAGCACGAATGGGAACGTAGTGTGAAGCCCGGTATGAACGAGTGTCTTGTCTCTTTATTTAGACAACGTAAGTAGCGTCTGTCAAGTTCGGGGTCCTCATTTAATTAATGAAAGCCGCCGGTGGCTCATGTATCGGCGTCGCCTCCGCTGGTAGCTGTATGCCCGTGTCCCTTTCATGTAGCCGCACGGACGCCAAGTTCAGAGCCGCGGAGAGCGTGTTTTGTGCCCGTCCTTTTGTGTGCCAAAAGACGGGGGCGATTAGCCTGAGTACCTCTGTCGCGTCGGAAGTGGCTGGGTCATTCGGCATGACAAGCTGACGGGAAGCTGAATGATGGTGTGTCTCTGAGTGTCGAAAAGGCGCGCGGTGTAAGTTTTTGAGAATTTGCGAAGCCGGCGCCGGGCGGTCTTCGTTGACGGGTCGTTCGCCTCGACGACGGTCGCCTGGGCTGGCAGCGTCTCTTCCCGTGGGCTGTTCAGGCGGGCGGCGGCGGCCCCTTAGTCTGGGAGGGTATTAGCAACGACTGCCTCTTTGTCCCGGCGCGCGCGCAGACAGGCGCCAAGGCGAGGACGCGGAAGGAGGTTAGCCGCGCGAAGACCGCTCCAAGCCGTCGGCTTGGCGTTTGAGCAGATGCCGCCCGCTGAGCGTAATGGTGTGTCCACTTTAGGACGCAGACGTCCTGTATTTGCTTGTCGGGTGTAATAGCGTGCGTGGGAAATGCACTATGAGGGTATAAGAGAGAGGGTTGGGTCACGTGACCGCAGGTGGGGACACATGTGTGATTGGCTGGTTCTGTGGCCAATCAATAGTTTCTATTAATTGTTTGAAAGGTTTTTCTCTCTTTCTTGTCCGCCCCCTTCTTGGAGGCGGGTTTTTAGGTATCAAACCGGAGTGTTGGGTTTGGTCCAGGGTCTGTCGAGAGGGGATCTAGTTCAGTATAGATCTCGGCCGAACAGGCTGCTGCTGTCAGAGTGACAATGTAACCGTCACTCTGACCTGATGTAAACTTGGAGTAATGTAAATAGTGTATATAAACCTAATATCCAGCAAGGAAGGCAGTCCTCATCCCTCACCCGCTCCAAGCATCGGTCGTCGGTCATCGGAGCGATTCGAGATCGTCCTCTCGGCTCGCGCATCAAAAGAACATCACTATTTCGTCTCCATCAGTGCGCCAAGAAGATGCAGAGGCGAAATTTAACTACGTCTAGTTGCGGTTGTCGTTTGACCTTGAGTAATGACGGCTTTGTGGTCGGTGAAGTGCACCGTGAACGGATGCTGCAGTAAGGGTTCCATCTTGAAGCTGCTAAAGACGAGGTCGATGCACGTCCCCCGGATGGTCGTCGGTTGTTTGTGGTCGTACGAAATGCAGCACAGAGAATATCTCGATGCCATGTACTGCATGATCCAGTTTGACTCGATTATGTCGACATTAAAGTCACCCGCGAGAATGAACGGCACGGTGTCCTTGTACGTGTTGTCGTACGCTACCATGGCGCGTTCGATGTAGTTTTCAAAACGCTTAGGGATCTGCTTCTCGCTGCTTGCGCTTACGCTCAGCTTCACGTGCCTTCGCAGCAGCATCAGTAGCTTCCTGACGGAGTTTGCGGCGCACCTGGGCTTCGCGTGCACGGAGTTTGGGATCCGCTGCTCGGCGCTGTCGTTTACGTTCAGCTTCACGCCCTCCTCTTCGCAGTTTTGTCTTCTTCTCCTTCTTCTTCAGCGGTGCTATCGGAGGTGCTAACATTGCCGTGAACGTTTGGGTAGATGCTGTTGCTTGTACTTGCCTCAGCCCAAACGCTGACGGGGCTGTTGGTTCCTCCCGAACTCATCCTACAACACTGGAGCGGAATTGGCGCAGGCGGGTGTCGGATGTCGTCAGCGATGGGGTGCACGCTGAGGTATTTCAAGAATATTTTCTTCATTCGAAAAGAGCGTATACAGGCTTTGTTCAGCCTGTGTACTGTACTGGAAGAATAAATGGCGGATTCTTGGTCTGCTCGCGCTTCTGGAGCTCGCGTGCCTGGGCGCGAGTTGTGCTGGCGATGATGATGCGGTGAGAGTGCGGTGACACGACAACATGATGATGATGATAAAGAAGATGACGAGGACGACTACGATGATGATGATGAACAACCTTGTTTGGTTCCCAACTCAGAAAGGGACGCATGCACTCTAAACTTTTTTCCCTCCCATATACTCCCTAGAGGTTCTTTTTCGCCTGTCCCCTAGTGGTCCTCCTTGTAGGAGTTTTTTTACTACATGGAACAGGGAGGTTTTGTTTACCTCCTCAAAACAGGGCGTTTTTAGGTTATAGAAAGGAGGTATTTAGGGAGTGTTAAGAAATGTTCGGGAGAATTTAAGGAGGTCAAAATGGAGTATTCTTTACTTCCTGAAGGGCGTTTTTAAGTGATGTTTATGGAATTTTAGGCGGTTGAATAGGAGCCTATTATGGCTCCCTTTGGAAGTACTTATGTTAGTTTAGGGGCGTTTTTAGGAGGTTCAAGGGAAGCATTTACTTCTTTTGAATGGAGTTTGACGAAAGCTTGGGGGTTTTGTAGGCCTTCCGAAAGGAGGTTTTCAAGGCCACAAGGGAGAATTTCTAGTTCCCTGCGGGAGTACTGATTTCACACGGTTTTTCTCGATTTCAGGTTTATTTCAAACGAACTTTCGCAGACAAGTTTACATGGTACATGGTGTACACAAGGAGGTTCCGAAATAAATACTTATATTGATGTTGAAAACCCAGAACGATGCAAACAGACTACACAGTCCTCCCAGTAAAGATGATGCAGTCAAGACACGCTGGCCATCGATGTGGAGGCTAACTTCCCCGTTCACGGAATGCAGGCAGGGAGTCAGAGGAACATCTGCCTGAAAAATCAAAAAAGAAAAAAAATGCCCCACACGTAAAATTGAAAACAGACACTATGGTTAAATGAACTTAATGATTCGGTACAGTAATAAAATTGTAAGGCCAGGTTCCCTGCGAATTCCAGTACCTAAATTAGGAATGCAAAGGCTTCATAAAACCAAGTGCCAGTACATTAACCGTCGTGGCTTTGGCAGCAATAAAAAAATATTACTTCCGCACAATATACTCGAGCCCAACTTTAAATGACAGTGAAGATAAAATGCAAGTCTCTGTAGGTTAATAGATTAGTTTTTGTTTTTGACTGAAAAATACTTTGGTATTGCATGATTTTGTTAACTGCTGTCTCTTGCTTTAAGATGCCAGCTTGCATCTATTCAAGTGAATGGGCACACAGTTAAAGATGCAAACCCTTACACTGCCTCTCCCCTACCATGGTGGCTCACTTTCATAGAAAAAGTGCAGCTTTTTCGAGCTGGACGGCTGTTGCAAGCCGTGGCAATACTCACTTCTGCTGGAGGGGCCAACTTGGTTTCCGAATGCAGCCTTGCCTTGTACAGCACAGCCTATCCTGCCTTAAGATCTATGAAGTCATTCAACTCGATCATGTATCAGGATCTGCAGAAGAAAATCGTGTCAGCAAATAATGAATTCATGCCGGACAGGCACCCACTGTTTCAGTTATACTTGCAGATACCTCCACCTATTTCCCTCCTGGTGTTACATCCAAAGCTAATTTGTTACGGCTTGTCTCATCAAGTATGGTCATCTGTCATAACACAGCTAGTCATACAGGAAAGTCCTTCACTGGGTCAGAAAACACTTTCTTTTTTACAGTAGTGATAAACTAGGCGACTCAGTCATCCGTATTCTGACAACTTAATATTCTGTGTCACCGAGCTGACAAGCATGATTGGTGCATAAGGTCATTTGTAGCCGCAACCGTTACTACAGCCTTGTTAGCTAACGTAAACCTCGTTCATGGCACCAAATTACTTGTGATTGCATGGCAACCAAAAAAAACAGCTGAAATGGAAACGCTATTCTCGCAAACTTACCAACGCTGCATGCCACACACACCTGCCTTAGTTAATTTACCGTGATTGTAGAAGTTTCCGTCACGCAAAACCACAGTGCACTTTTTGGAGCTGCAAGCTCCGTGTCAAAATCGAGTGTCAGATGAATCGAGTAATTTTTGTGTATGGTCTTACTATTGATTATGACAAAGTTATTACCAACAAAAGAAGAATGTGTGCATTGTTCTTCTAAAAAATGATATCCTTTTTTATGCCCGGCGGACTTGTGTCATGCTACGGCAAACTCGGTTCTCTTCCATAAGGGCATGAATTTGTGTTTTTAATTACGTGGCCTTAGCTGGCGACTGACGGGCCCCGATTGTATACAGACCCCTCATTGTCATCCGAAAGGGAATAAAAACATTTCGGTTTCGAACTACGTCGCCGTCGTGGTCCACACTATATGCATTTAATCGTTCGATAGGCTCATAGCATCTTTTACGCATGTCACCGTTTCCTTAATAGGGTACGCTGTTAGATGTGAAGAGTCGACTCAAGCGAGCAAACAACCCCACCGAATCTACAGGGCACAGTTTTCGAAGGGGGTGGCCGTCTGATCTGCGGCTTTCGCCGACCAGAGCGCTAAGAATGAGTCAGAGCCTTGAACGAAAACAACACAAAGACTTATATTTGGACAGGCAAGCCATCAGGAGCGTTAACAAATAGATATTACAAAGTAGAGCAGTTAACTAAAAAGAACACGAGCAGTTCGATGCATATGAGAGACAGAGTCCCACAATATTCACCGACCGGGCCCGACGATGCACCGCTGTCGGAGGCGATTCGGCTACCTGAGTAACCGTCACGTTGCTTTGAAACGACGCCGCGCGCGAACAAACGATTTCATCTCGAATGCCCTGTTACAAACCGGCCTACAAAAGAATGCGAATGCATACCCCAAAAGCCACAAACAAGTACAATAAAACGAGTGTGCGCTTTTAAGTGCGAATGCACTTTATAAGCGACCTGAATTCCGGTGACCGCCGTCCGTCCACATAGCAACAGCTGCGGGTGCGCGCGCTCCTCGTCTTCCTTGGCAACAGGGGGAGATGGGCGCGCGCTGCCTGGCCGCTGACATGGCACATACCCACGTGGGGGATTGGCCAGGAATCTCCTCGTCTTCCTTGGCAACGGGGGGAGATGGGCGCGCGCTGCCTGGCCGCTGACATGGCACATACCCACGTGGGGGATTGGCCAGGAATCGGGCGTGAGAAGGGCTAATGCACCCGCTTAAAGGAGGAGTACTGACACGAAATTTCAAAGCTGAGATCCGCTCTAGCAATCAAGTACAACGACAACACAAATAGGTGTCTGTGCATGGCACATACCCACGTGGGGATTGGCCAGGAATCGGGCGTGAGAAGGGCTAATGCACCCGCTTAAAGGAGTACTGACACGAAATTTCAAAGCTGAGATCCGCTCTAGCAATCAAGTACAACGACAACACAAATAGGTTCTGTGAATAAATGCATCTTTCTTTCTTTGTAGTTTTGTGTGTGTGTGTGTGATCTCTCTTTCGCGAACATTACCGAACCGCGCAAATTCAACTCGTGCATTCGCACTTTCACATTCTTCCCCTCGGGGAAATGCGGGAATTTTTTTTCTTTACCCGTGCGTGTACGTGCTGTGTGCGGCACGGGTACTTCGCAGTTAACCCTATCCAAACGTTTGACAAACGCATCGACTGATAACAGACCACTTACCAGCGAGCTGTCCACAGCTGTCGCCGTATCCAAATGCTGTTAGCGGCCGTTCCTCGTGTGACAGGGGCACATAAAAATCTTTCCACCAAATGGCACTACTAGTCCTTCTCAAATAAGAAAAAACGATGGCCCAAGGCGAGGCTTGAAGCTCCGGCCGCACCGAGTCACCGGCCGCGCTGCGTTGTGATAGCACGGAGGTTGTTTACATCCGGGCAGCAAGTCGTGCCGCCAGGGCAAGTTGAGTCGCTGCAGTCGGGTGCGTTGGCGCGCTGGCACGAGAATTTCAATCGTCTATATATGCGCAAGCAAGCGAAGCAGATGAACATTGCAATTGTTTTAACGGCGAGAACTGTCTCTTTGTTATCAGTAGACTTTGACAACACCTATCGCCAAAATAAACAGATTGAAACAACACGGCCGCGCTGTCTGCCTGTGATCGCGCTGGCTGAAGCATCTATACGGGTATACGTACGGATATGGGTTTTGTAGCTGCATGCAACCGTCGCGTCCTGCTTACTCGTTCTAATTAGCATTAGGCCACGGTTGAAGTGCTGATACACGGAAACAACAGAAGACTAACATGGCAACCGCCCGCTTGAGATGATTCCCCAGATAGGGAGTTTATTGTGGACGTGGTAGTATACAAGGAACCGAAAGCCATCTCACAAATGGTGTTAAGTCGTTCTAAATCCTCCCTTTTGCTACACGGATGGGCAACGGTACTACCATGGAGGTTCGTCCACATTTTTAGACCATGCCTAGGGAGTACATTTTTTGCTATAAGTACTTTTCAGGGCACATTACTTGATTAAAACTCCATTTCCGGCTAGTTTGCGTTTACAGTGTGCGATGGAGATCCCAGAAACGCCTCCCCTCGTCCGATGGCAGCCTGTAGCCCTTGAGGCTCGGCGGCCTCCAAGGACATGCCCCATTCCCGTTCATGGTGACGCCGTTTAATTATGAACGCAAACATACAGCTATTTTGAGAATTTCCTTCTAACACGTTAGCATTCTGAACCAGATTCGCATTTTGGTGCATGTAGAGAGCGTTACAAGTACTGCTGGTGCTTTAGAGTTCTCGCCAAAATGCATATTAAAAATGAGTGAAGGACATAAGGCGCGTTCATAGCACATGCTCCCGTCTAAGCTTGTAGCGCAGCTTTCATGTTCGTGACTTTCCCGTACACTGGTTGACCTCATGAACTGGAGGCAGCAATGCCTGGATCAAGTTAGATGGAATTGGTGTAACTAAAGGACAATTGCAGCAACATGTTACTGAAAATACCACGGGCTTTAATTCGGTCAAGAACACAAAGGTTTTTTGACAGTTATCCCACTCGCCGTTCGCTGTGTGATGAGCGCCGATCAGCTCTTGCAAAGGAGATAATTGAGATTAATTATAATGGTACTAGGTATACCGACTCAGCTGATATTGCCGGTGCATTCCATGCTCATTACAGCAGGTTATTTGGTGGGTCCAATGTCGTGGGTCAAGAGCTTGGCTTTCATTCTCTCATTGGGGCACTTCCAAGGCTTGCTGATGATGAGTGTGCCGGGGTTTCCGGCCCTATTACACTGGAAGAGGTTAAGATTGCCATCTCTTCGCTTAAGACAAACAAGACCCTTGACCGGATGGACTGAGCGGGGAATTTTATCAGAAGTTTTGTGATATCCTTGCTCCAGTCCTCTTGGACATATTCATAGCCGCATACGATAGCGGTGTTTTGCCACCAACCTTTTACTTAGGGCACACAGTGTTAATACCAAAAACTGCGGATGAACACAAGCTGAGATCTGTAGAGGGCTATCGGCCAATCTCTCTCTGCAATGTTGACTATAAAATATTCGACAATATTTTATCTAACCGTCTTCAACATGTAATTTCTAGTTTAGTTGGTTCTCACCAAACGTGCGGTATTCGGAACAGAAATATTCAAACGAATATACATATTGCTCGTTCAATATTGGAATGCGTGTCTGATTCGGTTGAACAGATGGCCCTTATCCAAATTGACCTTGCGAAAGCATTTGATCGGGTGTCTCACGAATTTTTATTTTCACTTTTGGAAGCGGCTAATGTAGGTGATGTGCTATATAGAGGCATTCAGCTTTGCTACAAGAATTCTACTACACAACTTGTCGTCAATCGCATTCTCTCGAAGCCATTTCAGATCAGGTCGTCTGTTAGACAGGGCTGTCCTCTATCGCCTCTACTGTTTGCACTGTACATAGAGCCTCTTTGCCTTAGCATACAAAAGAGCCAAAGAGTACGTCGTTTTTCGTTAGCGTCATGTGAAGTTAAAGTTCTTGCGTATGCTTATGACATTGCCTATTTTTCTGTGCTGAGAAGCGTAGTGTTCACGAAGCACTTGTATTGACTAAGGAGTTTTGTGACGTGTTTGAAGCGGTCATGAATATTGTCACGAAGCCAAGGACGACGCAGTTGTTTTGAAAAAGAAACAAGTTTATTGGAGCGAACTTGTGCTCCCCTAATAACTCAAAAGAATACAGAGGCGACGAAGCAGCGGTGAACAAAGTGACGTGAGTCGGCGAGCGTGGCAGAATCGAATACCCCGGCCTCTGCTCTGCAGGCTTTTTATCTTCGGCGCGCGTGGTTCTCGAACCGTCGATTCCCATCGAGAACATTGTAGATCCAAAAAAGTTATTCCGGGCTGTTCACGTTAGATCGGAATGCTCTCCCTATCAGAACAGATAACACATGCGGCACAGAAAAAAAGAATGGAACACGCGCTTCCCTTGCACAGAGATAACACAGACCGACGCAGCCGGGCAGTAAAAGCAAACCACAAATAAAGAAACCCAATGCATGGTTCGCGGCAATATGGAGAAAAGTAAGGGGTTTTGATTTGGCCTGTGGGGAACCAAACCTTCCAAATTTGCAGGTATTAATTGGACAACACACCGCTTGAGTACCTTGGTGTGCCTTTGCACCAAATAAGGAACTCAGGACCACACTGGTCTTCAGCACTCACGCATGTCAAGCGTGCCTCGCAGGCATGGATGGGGCGAGAACTTTCTGTATTTGCTCGTGCGCAAGTCTGCAATGTCTTCTTGGTAGCAAAGCTTGTTTATGTGCTTCAGGTACTGCACTGTGCGCGGCGAAAGTCCAGGCTCTACACAGAGTGTTTGCTACCTTCGTGTGGGGATCTGAACGGGAGCCAATGCGCAGGGATAATTTTTTTCTTCCTTTATGGTCTGGTGGTGTTAGGTTAATGCATTTGTTTGTGCACCAACTTGTGTCTCGGTTTTTCTTCTACAAGTTGGAGGAGCATCCATTTTTACATACTGTTTTCCTCGCCGGCTGGACATTGCGCAACGCCGCCGCTGCGACGCCATTGCTGGCTGCCGAGCCACGGAGCTTCAGTACCGGTTTTATCGTCAGGCGGCACAGAAAGTGTGCCCAAGACCGGCCCGTCTATGGCCGCTTTCTGGCATGTCCGGCCAGCATCCAGGTTCTGGCAGCCACTGATCATGCGTTGAACGGCCAACATTCGGCAACCAGCGCTTCGGTATTTTTTCCGTCCGCCCGTGTCCGGACGCACAACGGCAGCTAACCGGCTGCCAGATATTCAGTTCTCTTACGGCTGCCGATGTTGAGAAAGAGGACGGCCGAAGTACGGCCTTAGGGCGTCCGTTTTTTCTTCGGGAAGCGGTAATCGGCCGAAGCACGGCAAGCGACCGGCCACAGAATATGTGTATTCTTGCGGCAGTTGGTGTTCGAAAGGAGACCGGCCGTAGTGCGGCTGCCGTGCATTCGTTTTTTTACGGTGAACCGCGCGTCCGGCGGTAGAATATTCGTTTTCTCGGGCAACCAGTGTTATGAAGGATACCGGCCGACGTACGGCCCCAGAATATACGTTTTTCATTCGGTTAGCTGTCCTCGGCCGAATTACGGCAAGCGAATGGCCACAGAATATTTGGCAACGGTGTTCAAGAGGAGACCGCCTACGTAAGGTATCTGGTTATACGTCATTTTTTCGGCAAACGGCATACAGCCGAACAACGGCACGCGCCTGGGCGCCGAGAATTCATGCACAGACGTGTTTGGAAGGAGACCGACCGGTTTTTTCCTGGGGGGAGAAAAAGCCGTTAGGGAGCCGAACGACGGGGACGCGTTTTTCATCCGCTCCGTGTTTCTACGTTTTAAATGAACGAACATCGTTTGTCAAACAGTAATGAGTGTTCTCGGTGAACGGGCACGGTGCAAGGACTCACTGGACATTAGCAGGGAACCTTTTAGGCCATCGAAATGTCATTTATTGCCACAAGACTGTGAACACCGACGGGTGAGCTAAGCCTCGCCAGTCATCGCCGCTACCACGCCTCTGCCGCCGGCTTCGTCGAAGCATCAGCTCGAGGCTATTCGCCCCTCAAAAAATGGAGAGCATTGGAGACATCGACCCGGCAGAGATGTCCGATCCGAGATGGAGATGGTTCACCAAAATAACTGGCCTTCAAGGGCGTCGAGCAAGCGGCCACCACGCAGGAGCTAAACCACCACCATGTCAAGGACTCCCCCAAAGAAAGGCAAGTGCGAGCAAAACGCAAGTTATTCTGCTTACAATTAAACTGCGACAAGCAATGTTGCACTATGTTGTTGGTGATAAACTAGAAGAGACTCGCTCGTGCCTTGGTAGGATCAAACAACTTCATGCCCTGCCCTATGTTACTTCATAATATTTTTTCGACTATCTATTAGAAAAAAAAATTATTTTAATTTGCGATAACAACAGAGCCTTGTCACTGACGAAGCCTAGCTGTTAATTTAGTTCCGATGTTTGAAGGTGAGCTAGCTACTCTTGGGATATGACTCATTTAGTTAAACATAATCGCCAGCATCCTAGCAAACACGGATTTTGTCAGGATTTTCTTGCTCAACGCAGATTGTTGAGTTCACGCACGATTTGGCTCTTGCAATAGATAAGCTTAAAGTGGTTGACTGTAATTCTTGGACTGCAAAAAAGCAAATGATGGTGTTCCATATCCCTTCTGCGTAGTACATTTCTTCCTATGAACTGAATGAATCGGTTTTTGCATTGTTATACTATTGGCCCTATAGCTTTGTTCAAAAGT
>JABSTR010000098.1:0-26550 GCA_013339765.2 Haemaphysalis longicornis
CAAAACACAGCGGGAGTGCAGATCGTGGCATTTTATGCCTCTGTGAGCGGCTCAATGCGGAAGCATGCGTCTGCCCCAAGATAGCCACCGCCCAATTGCGGCACACTATTCACTACAGCACGTTTAACAGTGCCTTTAAAGTCTGTTCGACAGCCTACCGAGTCCCTGGTACACGGTATTCGCCTTATAAAGCGTTAAATTACCTGTTCCTTCCTGAGTAATCACTCCGTGTTAAAGAATTTCTGAAATACGGTGCAGCTGATTTGACACACTCTGGGTCATTCACGCAAAATGGCAATCAAAACGAAGTTTCTAAGCTCCAGCGCCATTCACCGTTTTGTACTGCCGTGAGAGGTAAATGAAAACAAAAGGCCGCCACCATTCCACTGTTGTCACCCAACTTCGTGCAAAATATGAAGTGCATTAAATGCGAAAATTTATTATACTCCCTTATTGAGGTAGTTGCCGATACGTCATGGCTTGGTTATACTTTAACTCTGAAGGAGAAACGTGAGACCCCTTGTTTTATGACATCTGCATTAAAATTACACTTACGCCAATTTTTCGGTATCGGAGAGCCATCTGGCGCTATTACTCAGTGGCGAAGAAGGCGTTTGCGCTACTGAGCTCGACGACACAGGTGTTATTCCGGCCTAGGTGGCCATGTTTTTTTATGGCGCCGAAAAACAAAACTCAGCATGTCTACTTTTCGTTGCAGGATAAGGGTCCCCGAGTACCAAAATTATTCCTGCGCTTTCCATTTCACCCCAACTTGGAAACCAAGGCAGCTTCAGCGCGTGAAACCCCTCCAATGCTCGTATTTAGCACCATTCTGTTGGAGATGAGGAGGCGTAATACCATTCCTAAAATACCGGCTATCTCTGCCTATTAGTGCTGATAACAGTACCTGTTATGTCCCCGCCGTCAGTGACGAGCTGGCACATGGCGACACTTCAAAATTCGCTTTATTCTAGCACTCGATGAACACGGCTTTTTGTTACTGGAGCCACGTTTACTTTGAGCCGACGAGGTCGCGTTGCGTCGAAATAAACCGTTTTTTTGGACTCACCCAGCATGCTTTAGCGGACGGGTGGGTCGGAGAGCCGTCGCTGCGAGTCCAGTCGAATTGAAAGCGGGGGGTGGGTTGACTCGTTCGTCGGCCTGAGTCAGCGGGCCGAGGGGAGGAGGGAAGAATACCGTATTTGTGCCGTTCTAACGCGCCTCGAACCGCAATGCGCGGTTAAGTTCCCGCAGGAGAATTGGAAGAAAACGTTTTACCCATAGTGCTGCGCAGCTTAAAAAGACGTCAGACCACGTTCTTGGAAGGGGGGAATTTCATTTTTTGTATGCAGCTGTGGAAGCCAAAAATGATTGTGCTTCATGATTGCTTATCCAGCTCCTGATGGAAATAAAGTAAAAGCGGGGAACTTTGAAAATGTTTGTGATTTCAAATACCTTGATCTTCGTAATGTCTCGGCGTTTTGGGCTAAATGCAGCAGCACAAAAAAATTACGCAATGGCTGACCAAGGTATGAGGCATGTCATTGAGGAATTAGTGCGCTGAAAGTCACTCACGCGCCGTTGACAGGTTGTTTTTATTGGTTGAGCTAGATTTTGCGGGACTTCGTGTCCGTTCCGCGTGGGAATGCTGCTAGCCGCTATAAAGCCTAATTCAGTTTTGAGCCCTATTGTAACGCGCACACAAATATTAAGGCTGCCTTATAGCAAAAGAGGTTGCGCGTTAGAATTATGAAAATACGGTACTCCTTTACCGGGAACGCCTACGCTCCCCTCCTCTGATTCTTTGTACGGGGTTTATATAAACGCGGAAGGGGTCCAGGTAGCTGAACCCGCTGTTGACTTGACCCTTTCTCTTCGAGTCCATGTATCCGGGGCTAGAGTCACAGCGCGGTCCGAGAGCGTCACAGTGTGAATTGTCAATCTCCCCGTGAGTCGGGGGTGGCATAGACAGGGAAAAAACACCGAGAACACGTTAGCGTGCGCCTCGTGAGGAACACCCTGAATCGGCCAGTTCTGCCTTCGAGAAAACTCTGTTCAGCGTTGGTGACGTCATGTCTCCCGTGCTAATCTACTCGCCAGTACACGTGCGTTTGTGCCTGAAGCGAGGAGCCGAGACGGATAGTTCGTGCTACAGACGCAGAGTTTGCACACCATTTTCCGCGGGTTCAAGCACGGGCTAATGTGATTCACTTTGGCAGAGATAGGAAAGCTGGCAGACAAACCAATCCGGGCCTGCGAGTCACGCGGACCTTTCAGCGGCAGGTCCGGAGCCTCCCATGACGTGCAAGTCTTCAATGAAGGCAGAGCGCCTGCCAGCTCTGCTACTTTTCCAGCCTTGTACCACCAGTGCAAGCTACGCCAATATTTTGCACTGTCGGCATACTAATGATAGTTCGCTTATGAACATGATGGTTATTGCAGGGTGGAGTTTAGTTTAACTTTAAAAATATTCTTCGGGAGCCAAGACGTTTTTGCCTGCTCGATGTGACCTGTGGCTAGGGCGGGTGCTAAAGGTAAAACTAGTTCCAATAGCTATATAGAGTACATAAAACAGTGTTTTCTAATTAATTTGTAAGTATTGCAGTTAAGTGTCTGATTGCAAAGAGGTAGTTGTACACGATCATCTGTGTACCCGATATCAAGCGTTGATTCGCGAAAATGTAATTGACTGAAGAACAAAGGCCTTTTAACATAATTCCTCCGGTCGCACGCATCTGCATCTTGGAGGCTGCAGGGCACCGCAAGGGCGTACCCCGTGTCGATGGCTGTCAGATCTGCACATGTCACACGCACGCGCGGTTTATCGTTAGTCTACAGAGAAATTAGCGTTTCAAATGACACCGCTAAATTCCCTCATAATTCCCTCCGAACTTCGTGACATCATGTGCAGGCCCGTGGGACGGGAAGCCACAGGCACCGATGGCATACCTGCGCTACCCTGGCCAGGTCGTCGTCCCAGAGCAGCTCCTGCATGTCGGCGGCCGGTGGGTATCCATGCAGCTTCCCTAGGGCCACCTGGCTGCGGTAGTCGTTGTGCACCTTGAGGATCTCGGAGCGCGCGGCCGCGTCCACGCCCTGCATTCGCACTCGGCAGCTCGATTTGGGAGGCCTGCAGATGGTGTGGCTGGGATGTTTTTGGCAGTCCATGTAGCACATATTCCACTGTTGCCACCCCAGGTGCAGCGAGGTCACCGCATCGAACAGAAAACCCCATATGAAAGCCATTGTCTTGATCTCCATCTTCACCGTTCTCTTCTTTCTCTTCTGCTTCTTCTTCGTCTACTTCCTCCTCCTTCTTCACCTTCTCTTAAACCTCGTAATCTTCGTGGAAATGGCGCCTTTTCCAACAGGACGATTGGCCACGGCTGTAGGATGGTTTAAGCAGTCGCTTTTATTTTTCTGCTTATTCTCTCAACGCCCTGACTCTACCTCCTCACACTGTCGTGCATATCATGCGCATATGCAAAGTCATTGACAGCGGCGTTACAGTTAGTGAGGCTTCATTTTATGCCTAGTTGGTGCAGGAATTACGCTGTTTAAACACAATAGTTGGTCTTGGGCTTATTAAATGTGAAATTCGTTGTGCCAGTCTGTCTGTCTGTCTGTCTGTCTGTCTGTCTGTCTGTCTGTCTGTCTGTCTGTCTGTCTGTCTGTCTGTCGTCTGTCTCTGTCTGTCTGTCTGTCTGTCTGTAGGTCCTTCTGTCCCTCGATTAGGCTACCCAACCAAAAAAGAAAATATATTCTTGAACAAGGCGCTTATGCAGTGAAAACCTTTCTAAACTACTAATCTGATGGTAATTCTCACACATGCCAACAGCGTAGTTCTAAAGGAAAAATATTAGCCGTACTTGAGGACAGTGATCAATGCCTAAGGAATTGTTGCATTTCTCTTTAAATTAAAAAAAAAACACTGCTGCTTGATGTTTGCTACATGAAATGAGAAAATACCCATAGAAAAACGTCTTTTTTCCCTCAAAATATGACGATGATGATGATGATGGAGATGATAATGATTAGTGGCTATCCCTTTGAATCCGAGCGTCGGTTCTCAGTAATCGACTTGCCTGTTTTATTACGCTTACTTGCCATACTCCTAGCTAGCCTAATAAATTTGCTTCCTCCTCCCCCCATCTCCCCCTCATCCCCCTTTTCAACCCTAATCACTCCCACCCCCTTTTTTCATCCCCCCGCTTTTCTAAATTCTCAGCCGTATGATTACTCGGCTTGCGGACCCATCCCTTCCCCGTTTTCCTCCACCACCACTCCAGTCGCCTCTTCGTCACCTCTATGGCCTTGAAGTTGAGGTTTCCCCTCACCCCAATTCCCAAAGCCTCGCCAGCGTCGTTTCCAACTCACCTCGCGGTGGTTGTATCTCTGTGCAGCCCCTTACAATATGGTGTATAGTCTCCATCACACTGCCGCAGCATGCACATGTTTCATCCTCCTGCCTGTAGATACCCGTGTATGCGAAGGTTCTCAGGCACCCCGCCCGTTCTTCGAAGAGCAATGCACTGCCTCTCGTATTGTCATAGAAGCCTTAATTCCTAATTTCCATTTCTCCGTCCTATAGGAGGGAGAAAATGGAAATTAGGAATATCTGTGCCCACTTTCAATATCTGTGCCCACTTTGTTGTCTCTGCGGCCTTTACCTATATTTAACTGTTGTGCAAACCCCACTTTCCCTGCCGACTTTCCTTACCCCTTGGTCAGCTGTCTGGTCCTCCTTTTCCACAGCGTGTCCATGCTGCTACAGGTACTTAAACACCTGCTCATATCCCCCTATACCCCTTCATTTGTACGTTTGCTGTGGGTCCCTACGGCCAATCTGCCTACCGCCCTATCATTTACCTCCAAGCCCGCTTTGTCTTCGGTTTCATGCGCAGAACCGAATTTACAAAAGTTAATCCTTGTACCAAGACCCCTTTCCAGAGTCCCCTTACCACCTTGTAGTTTTTGTATCCCCAGAAGGCTCTATGCTTCATTATAGCTGCGCACCGTCTTCCTTTCGTCTTACGATGAGCCCCATGCTCGTGCGTGCAATTTTCGCTGTTGTTCAGCCATACTCCGAAATATTTACACTCTTCCTACAATGGTATTTCTCTTCTTGCACTGATACTGTTTTGTGCTCCTCACCGTCGTTAAAGAACATGATCCCCGAATTTTCTCTGGTAAAGGATATCCCTAGGTGTATCGCTCGTTCACCGCATATATCTATCAAACCCTGCATAACTTTCCGGTTGTCCGGTATCAACAATATGTCGTCTGCATACACCAGTCCTGGTAGCCGTTGTTCCACCACCTGCACGTGTTTCATGTATGGTAAGTCAAACGCCAGCGTACTGACTTCTAGCTTCCTTTCTAACCCCGCCATGTAGATCATGAACAGCAGTGGAGAGAGAGGACATCCTTGTTTCAAACCCTTGTAGGTGTATACAGGCCTATTGTATGTTATCCCCTCCCACACTATTTGCACTTGGTTCTCCCGGTATAGCTCCCTGGGTGAGCTAATGAATTCTGCCCCCACTCCCTCGTCCTCCTGGATACTCCACAGTTCCCCTCTGCATTATCATACGCCGCTTTAATGTCCAGAAAGGCTAACCACAAAGGTCGGTTTTGCATCTTCGCCACCTGGCATTTACCACAAATAAGTTGTCGTCTGGTCTTCTGTCATTTCCAAACCCATTTTGAAGTTCCCCTAATATTGATGTTACGACAGGAAACTAAGCTCCTTGCTCAGCTCCCGTATGTCTCGGTTTACCGATAAAACTTCCCTTTCCACATTAACCCTCTCCCAATGATCTCGGGTACTGTGCTCACGACAACCTGCACATGTGGGCGCAGCGCCGAAGCTCCTTCACCCCTTTTCTAGTGGCTTGCGCACTCCCGCGCCCCTTCCCTGCAGAACGTCATTGGCTCCTCCTGCGATAATGGCGAGGTTCTGCCCCTGCATGTTTTCCACGTCTTATCCTTTGCCTTTTTCAGCACTACCCTGACCGTCTTCCCCGGGAACAGGCCAACCTGCACTCTCTTGTCCTCTCTCACCCGTCCTCTAATCTCAATTTCTGAGTACCGCCTGTTGGAGTCCCCCGCCACGATCGCCATGCGCCTTTCTTCCTTTTCCGGCCTTCCACCCGGTGCGGCCACCTGCTTCCGCACTGGCTGAGTCAGCGTCAGTCCGGGATCGTTTTCCGACGGGGCGTTTTGTCCTCCCCCTTTCCCTTCTCCGAGCCAGGCACTGTCGACACACCCCCTCGTGACCTATGTCACCTTTCTCTCCGGATGTCACCCTTCGTCCACCAGTTTGACCTCCATTTGCGCCAACCACTCTTCGAGTGCCTTCCTCTGCCTTTTTGTTCATCTTTCAGCTCCTCCTGTCGCTCTCCTACCTGAACCCCGAGCTGCTCCTTTCCTTCCCATCGAGGTGTTGAGGCGTGACGCTAGCACACAGACTCTGCACCTGAAGTCTTCCCTTCAGCACCTGCAGCAAAACGCACCTGCAGCGCTCTCTCGTACCAGTGTTCAAGTTCTAGAGAAACAAATGTTCCTTGTAAGAGGAGCAAGCAGTTGTACGCGAAAATTGAATTGACTTGGGCAAACCTCCCCTGCGTTTACCATGGGAGGAGCAGAACGGTAGGGAAGAGCTGGACAGGTGAACGGGAAAGGGAGAATGGGCATTTACGTGGCAGGGGCGCAGAGGCTATCGTCTTTGGATGACATTTGCGTAAAGTGAGCAAAGATGCAGCCATTTTTAAGCAGCGAAGCTGTTTAGCAAATCGCAATTTTTCGTGTACGCAGTTTAAAAAAAAGAAAGTGTCGAGTGCGCCACGTGAGAGCCCCGGCATCGCGGTGACCGCCCGGCAGTTATCAAAACCAAAAAATGCCTTGCACTCGTGTGTGTGCGGTGCGACACGACGACCGCCAAACCAGCTCCCTTGGCGCACGTTTGTCAAGTCAAGCATAGTATACCCACTTAAGGAGATTGGCCAAGATTGGCAAAAAACTGCAGCGTTCGCCGTAATCGTGGCAACACTTGCTCGGAACAAACACATTCCAGCCTTCTCCGTAATCATGGCAACAGTTGCGGTCGGAATGAGAAAGACACGTCATGAGCGTACTCCCCTCCAAGGTGATGTCGAATGTTATCACTTCCAAAAAATGAAAGAAGCTCACACTTATAGCTACAATTATATGAGTAAATGTAGTTTAGGCAGCGAATTAAGAAGCAAATCGGCTGCAGTCTTGGATTTAAACCGCCGTGATGGTCGCGAAGGTTGCTTAAAGATTCGCTACCTTCAAGTCTTGCGGGGTAGTTCGAGCTTTCTTCGTTTTTGCCCTGGCGTGCCCCTTACTTGCTCACATTCATCTGCAAGTGGCGAAGTTTGTGGATGAATTTCAAAGGCTCAGTGCAAAGTCTAGTGAAGACCGCTTTAGTCCTTTGAGACTGTTGGTGACCAGGGGCTGAGTCCCCTAAAACGACGGCCATCATTTCCAAATAACGCAATGACCATTTTATTTAGGTCCACTCAGTGACTACACTTGGTTTTGGGCCTTCGACGGTGGACGCGCTGTGTGTTTTCTACAGTTTTTGAGCCACCCTCAGGACTCCTGATACGAGGATTTCGTGAATTTTTTCTTCAATATAGCGTTGCTTGAAACTTAAGGGCTATAAACGTTTAGCAAATTCGGCTTTCAGGCTACTTTGTGTGCATCAGCTCTCAATCACGCCGGGTGATCTCGAAGAAAGTGAAGCCGTTTTCAAGGCGAAAGACTCAGGCCTCTCATCAAACCTTAAGTGACCGTGGTCGTCGCCATTGTTGTCTTATACAGTGTACGTCCAAAGGGATGGGTAGGAAATTGCGGGAATAGGCGAAAATCCGCCGTGTAAGGAGGAAAATAAAATTGGTTCGTGTGGGAATTGAATTAGGGTCGCCGGAGCAGCTTCCAGGTGCGCCGACTACAGCGTCAACCGGCACCTCGCCATAATGGAACAAGTGTTAGAGAGATCACAGATGTCTGTGCTGAAGGCTACAGTGCAGGACTACAGAGCGAAGTGCGGTAAATCCGCCTTCGGTTAGTTTGCCTTTCTGTCCGCCTGTCAGTGCCTCCAGCCACATCTAAATATAAAGTTACATCCGCTTTCGGTTAGTTTGCAGGAACAAACCACGGTGTAGGAGTAAAGAAGTCATTGATAATCGCCTGTCAAATTCCACATCCGAGCACGTGAGCCATTTAATTCCAGAGAAATTTTTTTGTGTTACCACAAAGAGAAACATAAAGGAACAAACACCACGGTGTAGGAGTAAAGAAGTCTTATTAATCGCTTGCAAATTCACCTTCAGAGCGGAAAGCATTCAGGCCGTAGCAGGATACCAGAGAAAAAACTTCCAGGTGTGTTTTAGCGGAGGCGTAATTTTTTTCATTTAATAAGGCTGGCATAAAGCCTAAACCGGGTTTTTTTCCGCTCGCTCGCTGGATTGAATGTCTGGTGATGCTTTCCGCAGTTCGTTCACCTCGTTTTTGGCCCCAGCCGACGCAGCAGGATCAAAACACCCGGAAAAAACTTTTCATCTGTTTTGTTAGCGGAGGCGAGATAAACATTAATAAGTGGCACTTATTTTCTACTGTAAATTTTCCGGGTTTTTATCAAACTGCGCATCGCTCTATATTCGCTGGAATGATCGGTGATTCTTTCCGCCCAATGTTCGGTTTTGGGATAGGGCGAATATTTTGCCCCAACCCTCGAAAACAAGTTTAATTAACCCCGTTCTGAAAATTCCAAATGTTTGCCTAAGACACTTA
Organism: Haemaphysalis longicornis; assembly: GCA_013339765.2. NCBI lineage: Eukaryota > Metazoa > Arthropoda > Arachnida > Ixodida > Ixodidae > Haemaphysalis > Haemaphysalis longicornis. The sequence goes on from JABSTR010000098.1 coordinate 8,821, forward strand.
TTTTCTACTTCAAACGTTTTCTCAGCCTGCCATAAAAACTGCGCATCGCTTGTGGAGAGAGCCATTCGCGCGCGTTTGGCTGGTGGAAGAACGGGTGAATTAAAATAGCCTTCTTTCTTCCATGTCTTTGTGAAGGTTTGAGGCTTTCGGATAGGCGGAAGGTATTTTAAATCAATTTGATTCATTCACACATTTGTTTAATTAAGTTCACGCTGCCTTCCTGCCTACGTTTTGTTAGGACCCTTGTGGTGAAGCCCAGCGAGCGATCGCTGGTGGAGAGAGCCATTTTTAAAAGCGCCGTTGGAGGCTGGTGGAATCCTGAGCCACACAGGGTTAGAATAGCCTTCTTTATTCCCTCTGTTTAGTTTTTTTTTGAATAAAGGTATTTTAAATCAATGCCTTTTAAAGAATCCCTAAATTCACACATTTGCCTCCCGTACGCTGAGAGATTTACGTTTTGGAGATTCATATGTGGTGAAGCATCCTTATGTTCTATAGGACGCGCTTTTTAACAGGAAATGCCGCGAAGTTAAGAGCCACACAGGGTAACTAAAATTGGCTATGCCTTTTAAAGGCTAAAACGCATACACACACGTAGTAGAGATTTACCCGGCGGGACTCGATTCATATGGACATCCTTATGTTCGTGCTTAGGATGCGCCTTTTAACAGGAAATCACGAACCGTTCGGAAGGTCTTGGAAGGCAACCTGCCATGTTGACACACACCCCGGGCGGGACTCGAAAAGCATGACCTCGTGCTTACACGGACATACGTACACAACCTTCCAACCAAAATGCTTGGGACCCTTCGGCATCCGGAAGGCAACCTGCCATGTTGACTCGGATTATAAAGCACTGCATCGTCTCACACGTATTGTGAACGGCATACGTACACAACCTTCCATGCTTGGGAGTCCCATATTTGTCAATGTCGCAGGCAGAGCACTGCATTTATAATTTGGTATTGAAGGCAAGGCAGGGTTCGATAGGGAAGGGTATCAGGCTTATTTGTCGTACGAAAGGTATTTATATTTGTGGAAGGGGCAGGGTCAGGGAAGGGTACAAATAATATCTCAGGTACGACAATAAAATAAAAGCAAGACATTATTGATATTTTCGTATGCACGACACTTGCGCGCCAACAGCGCTATTAACCTCTCTCATACCTTCCATTGCAAAGCTGAAGGCATGGAACATACACCACCCCTCGGCGCGAAAATATCCGCTTTCCACGAACACTTCTGCATTTAGGAATAGAATAAAAATATGGCTATGAAATGACCCAGGACCAGAAACAAGTTTGTAATCCAAGAAAAATTCGACTGAACTTGTGAAAAATCTGCACCAAAATCTTGGGAGAGCAGAGAAAAACTATCTATTCTCCGGGCAACAAAGCGTCACATTTGCGCTGAAATGGCAGTGAAGAAGTTCCGAGTAAACGCTTTCTTAGAGTGCTGCCCCTATGGTCCCTTTTTTGTAGTAATCGCACAGAAGACTCTTTTGCTTTGATTCTGCCTTCGTATCCAGCCCCCAGAAACAGGCTGACAACGGCTGACGGCATCGATTAGCGGAGGTAGAGCTAAACAAGAGGCAGTGTGGAAAGAACTGAGAAACCACTTCGGTAATGCGAGGGCACTTTGGAAAGATAGACAAGGTAAATATATATGAATCTAGACATCGGTCCGTGGACCCGTGGTAGATTTCAGTAAGGTAGGCTGCGCATTGGGTGGGAAAGACAGCAATCAAGGAATCTAACGCCCAAGGTATTAGCAGGGAGCAAAGGCGAAGTGTAAAAGAGCAGTAAAGTTACACGCATGCGCATCTCTAGCATAAAAAGCGACAAAAGAGTGTACGGGAATTGAAGACCCATGAACATCCTATCCCAAAAAACAGAAAAGTAAGTTAGAGGGCAGTAAATACTCAACAAACTAACAACATCGGCACGAAAGGCTACGCAGGTATCAAACAAATTACTTCATCTGCTGGAAATTATTAACAGGGAACTCCGCCTACAGGGTACTTCAGGCGTGCCATTTCCTACAGTGCTAGGCGTTTGTGATGACGTCACAATTGCCTCGAAGCCACAGTGTATTAAACCAGCGCACCTGCAGGAATAAATCATTGAGTCGTGAGGGTACGCTATGTGGTCAGGAGTGAAAGTAGCACCACCACCCCAACAAGACTAACACAGGGGCACGGACCCCACTCACACCAATTTAAACCATCCATTTCGCTCAATATTAAGCTCTCGAGAGGGCCGGTATTTGTAGAACAGAGTTGGTAAAACAGAATAATGGTAGAGCAGAATTTTGAAATATCGAAGCAAAGATAAATATAAAAAATAAAACGTCCAGAAGAATGATGTCACGAAATCAAAGAATGTGCATCGTATAGATGTCCCCTCAAAACCAAGAATAAAAAGTCCGTATACGATTCAAAACTGGCGGAAATGGCGAGGAATGGCGGTGTAATGCCCTGCATGTCCACGGAAATTCAATTTTCGCGGAAAACCACTACTAATCTTTATATCAGCATAAATGCAGGTGATTGGTCCACCACAAATTGAAAACCGAAAAGTGAGAATCATATAATAAACATTTTTTACAAAATCATTGTCTTATACATGACGAAATCAAATTATGCATCTATACATCTCCTCCCAAAACGAAGAATAAACAAAAAAAGCCCACAAAATACGTTGGAATACGCATCAAAACAGCCTTAATGGGGTCACCTCTGCAGTAACCCTTTCGTTCTGCGTGAGACGACATCATCCGGAAATACTAAGCGACTCAAGTATTTCCATTTATTCGTAAGCCTGCTTTGCCAATTGAGCTTGTGAACAGCCTTCCAAGACAGGCTGTGCAAAAAATTGAGAGCCTCTCTCCCCTTGTTTAAAAATTTGCTGATAGAGAGCGCCAATTTTTCTTAAGGAGAATTTCACCCGTTCGCCTCTGTAGGTGTTCGAAGATGTCGCTTCGTGCCTCCTGGTAAATGTGCTAGCGTGAACATCATTTTTTACAAGCTGATTATATTTGGAGCCTTGTGGGGTGCAGTTTGCGGGACTTTTCGTGGCAGGACCACAGAACAAACGAACTGTCAAGATTGCGCGTGCGCGCATTTCTTTCTACTTTTTACATGGAATAAACATTCCAGACACACTTCTCTTTAAACCAAAAATACTGGCGGGAAGGGTAATACACCTCAGGTAAATACAAGCCCCATAATTGGGAAAGAAGACCAAAAGGGGAACGTCAGCCTGGCTGTAGTGCGCTTTTAGTATGTGGTTGGGAGTCGCCCCGCATTTTACATCAAGGAGGATTACCGAAGCTATGAGGATCACAATACTAATGACAATACTGATCACATTCTAAATAGAAACGCCATGACTCAGGCCCATACGCACGCAACAATAGCTAAATCGGTGCAAATACCACTTTACTGGTAACAAATTACCAACGCAAAAACATATATACCTTTCGGGCTTAGACTCTCTCCTTGTCCAGTACACCACATTTTCATACTAGATGTAGAGGTCTTAAAACAAACTTGTTATTTATGAGCACTTTACGATCTCCTGCCTAACTTCCGCTTCCCTCCTTTCAATGGACCCCTGCTACTCGGGGTGCGCCTGATGTCCGTAACGTATTTAACACATTTAACTCATCCATCCCTCCATCCCTCAATCCATCATCCATCCATCCATCATCCATCCTCATCCATCCATCCATCCATCCATCCTCCATCCATCCATCATCCATCCTCCCAGCATCATCTCCTCTATCGACCGTCCATCCGTCCATTAGCCATCCACGTCCGTCCGTCCGTCGTTCGTCCGTCCGTCGTCCGACCCACCTACCCACCCACACACCACCGCTGAGAATGTGGATTCAGTTCAGTTCAGTTCAGTTCGTTTATTCACCAAAATGTATCTAGATGAATATACATGGATTCCTGGGCTAAAAGTGGTATAAACAACTTGACTAGGTCCCAGGCGATTCATGGCGCGGCATACAAGACATTGCATATAAGAAAAAAATATTAGGAACAGTGCATGTTTTTTTTTTTGAAGATGTGTATGGATAACAAAAAAATAAAAATTGCAGTAGATATCACAAAACATAGCATATAACAAGAAGGATACTGAATGAAACATTAGCAAAGAGCACTGTTTGTGAGCAAAATAAAAGAAAAAGAAATAAGGGACAAGCAGATGTACGTAACTAGTACAATGCAACAGTGACGGATAATTGTTTGAATAAGTAAACGTATAAGCGGGAGAAAATACAAAGAGAGAGAGCGGGTTTTACCTCCAACATAACAAACAACTACTAAAAATATAAGCGCAGACACTGGCAAAAAACTGAAACAGGAAAAACACAGAAATATTTCAACTCTCATCAAGTAGTATCAAGTCTACAAAATATCGATGGGGTTCCTTAAATGAAAAATGTTGTACTGCTTTAAAAATCGTTAAAATATCAGGAAGGTTATGCCGAAGAGATTGTAGCTTGTAGTTTGTACGAAAGCGGGGTATGCCAGGTGTCAGTGTTGCGCGTGTTTACTACGTTTGTTGAATGTGTTAGCAGTGCTGTAGACGATAAAAATTTTTTGACGGGACGGATGAAAAATAAAAGGAGCGTACGATGCGGAAATTATACATATGCTGAAAACTATAATATTATAGGAGTTAAATATACCGGCTGTTGGTGATAAATAATGCACACCTGAAATGAGTTCGCATGATTTTTTTTTTGCAATATTTGATTTTTGTTATATTTGTTTTTGTCGTGGTTGCCCAGACTAGGCTGCAGTAATTGAGGTGGGATTCAAATAATGCAAAGTAGAGTTTCAAGTTTACTTTTGAAGGTAGAAGGGACCGGGTGCGGGCCAAAGCTGCTGTTGCTGAAGAAAGTTTTTTACAAATGTTACTGATGTGGGTATCCCAGCTGAGGCATGCTGAAAAAGGTGACACCAAGAATTTTGATTTCATTTACTATTTCAATGGTAGTGTTTGAATATTTAATGATATGGTTTAGTTTCACTGGTTTGTGTTTTGCTCTAAATATAACTACCTTTGTTTTTGCTGGGTTTATATTATTCTGTTGGATTGGGACCATGAGTGCAACCTTTCAAGAATACCGTTACATTTCATTATTAAATTATCTTCACATTTACCAGATATCAGTAAAGTACAGCCGTCAGCATACATTATAAATTTTGCTTCCGAATCAATTTGTACGATATCATTAATGAACACATTGAAAAGGAGGGGTCCCAGTACACTTCCCTGCGGTACACCCGTTGTTGTGGGCAAAAAGGATGAAATGTTATCATCAATACAAACGCATTGGTGCCTGTGGTAAGTAAGACTGGAGTAGCGATAACGGAGTTCCTGTATACCATTAAGCCTTAGTTTGTGTATTAGTATATCATGATTAAGACAGTCAAAAGCCTTCGTGAAATCTATGAAAAGGCCAAGAGTGTAATGCTTGTTTTCAATATTTTGCAAAATGTTTTCTTTGATTGTTAAGAGAGCTTTCTCCGTTGATTTATTTTTTCAGAAACCAAATTGTGCATCAGATAAAATGTTGCCTCTGTCAAGAAAACTTGTCGGGATAGCAGCAACTTTTCTATTGCTTTAGAAAACACCGAAAATACGGATATAGGTCGATAATTTGATCTGTTAGTTTTATCCCCACTTTTATGTATCACCGAAACCCACTTTTCTTCATAGCATCAGGAAATATGCCACTTTCAAAGCATAATTATAAATGTAAGTAAGAACTGGGGCAATTGATTCTATGACAAATTTTATGGGTTTAATTTGTAGGTTGTCAGTGTCTAAGGCTTTGCTGTTTAGAAAGGTTCACAAATGTAGAATAAACTTCTTGCTGATCAGTAGGCGTAAGAAAAAAACTTCCGATGGACTCTGTAATGGGGTTATCTAAGGCTACGACGTCATTAACAGGAGGGACGATATTTACGAAATATTCGTTGAATGTTGGGCCATTGCTTCGCCGTGAGTTCGACATTGTTGCACACTATGCTCTCGGGAAACGATCTTTTGTGTGCTCGACCTAAAACGCGATTCAATAATTTCCAAGTTGCATCTGGTTTTCGAACTTATGTCAGCAAAAGCTGCAAATAGTAGTCTTGCTTTGCTCGCTTAAGCTGCGCATTGAGTGCATTTTCTTGTTTTCTTAAATGCCTCATACAATGCCGGCAATCTCATGATAAGAACCGATGGTACAGACGATTTTTCTTCTTATCATAGCCAGATGGTTTTGGTAACCCACGGTTTTTTAATCTTTTAGTAGGTTTGAGGGACTTGAAAGGAAAGTGGGAAGTGTATATCTGTGCAAAAGATTGAACGAATTCTCGGTACGCGAGGTTCACATTACTTTCGTTTAAAACGCAGACCAGTCATGAAGGTGATATCTGTTTGAAACGTTCTAAACTTTCGTTGGTCACACATGCACGCGAACTGCTTATAACTGCCAGATGTATGTCTGTTCTCTGAGCAATATAATGCGAAAACTGGGCAATGATCACTGATGTCAGATGTAATTGTTCCAGTGTCAAAAACAGCTGTGTCAAGGTTAGTGATAACCAAGTCAAGAATGGACGAGAAAGCGCTGTCACACGAGTTGGCGTTGTGATTGTGTTAAAAAAACCGTTTGAGGTAACGATGGTATGTAGTGTATCTGCAAGCGTTGAATGTTCAGAGTAATGAATATTAAAGTCACCTGCGCTGATAAGTCGTATATTGTTCGTATTCACATAGTCGAGAAAAGTTTCATAAAACTCAAAAAAAGGAAAGCGTTACCACTGGGGGGCCTGTACACGACAGACACAATATCTCGGTTTAGCTTAACAGTTAACATTTCATAATCATTCGCAATTTCCGAAAACTGGGAAACCAGTTCGAACTTAAAGTTGTGTCAACATAAATAGCAACTCCGCCTCCCCGTCGATTCTTCGATTAAGCACAAATGTGTTTATAGCCATCAAGCTCAAATTATGTCACTGTCATCCGGTACCAAGTTTCTGTTAATAGCACGAGTTTGAACTTAAATTGAAATTCACTCAAAAAATGTGCAATTGTGTCGCCTTTGTTTGAGGCCGAGCGGGTGTTTATATGCAACACCGACATAAGGGATTGTTGCGGTTGTTTTAGACTTAGGTAATAAGAAATTGTGATAATTGCTTTGGACCATGATGGGGGTTGTTTTAGTGACAGGAATGTCAGCAGATCTTTGCAAGATCCTTTTCACAAGTGATGTGAACGGAGTTGCTACCTTCTGTTTGTCTCGCCAGGATTTTTTCCATTCACGCACCACAAAACTTCCAGTCATGGTCCCGTTTTCTCTGAACCGCCATCCCAAGAAGTTTCTTTAGGGCTGGGCAAAGGTTCGTTCACATATCGGTGTTTGAGTTCCAAGGTGTTCGTTTCACGTATATCTGTTTGAGTTTGAGCACTTTGCCCCACAAAATACCTGCGAAAGAGCCAAACTCCATCTTTTGTGCGCCCTCGGCACAATAAAAGTTCCCGTTTTTCATGGGCATTACCGTTGAGCGATTCTGCGAACTTTCGTGGCGCATAAAAGGATTTTGTTGTTCACTAAGCTGCTCACACTGCTGTTGGGCAGTCGAGGAACGAAAAAAAAACTGAGGTAGGTTCCGCGCCTTTAGGGCATATGTGGAGTAATGCGCCGCAGATTTTTCGCGCAAGTAAAAGAAAGTGAGAAGGAAAGGATTGTTCATGGTAGGATGAAACACGATGAAGATGGTGATGGCAAAATGCAAGTATTCTCTAGGCAGACAACATTATGTGCGCTGGTACATTATAGCCTCGAATTGTATGGGCAACGATGGGCTGAAGAGGTGGCGAGGTGACTTCATTTTTTAAATGTGTTTGTTCTTTCGCACGTCGCTTTTGAAAAACGAACTTAGTAACAAAGTATATGTGTAAGCAAGGATCAAAACTCTTAGCAGATGTTGGATTCATATCGCGCATTTCTTTCCCCGCGACACATCTTCGCAGAAAAATAGATCAAGAAACAGCGCTCAGCAACATAGCACCCTGTTCCATTTCTGACACGCCACTTGACTCTACGAAGTATAAAAGGCTGCGCTTTCTACTTGGTATCTTACTTCTTCATCTGTGATATATGCCTCTGCGATTTAATATGCATCCCACCATAGCGCCTAATACCGGAAAACACGTATCCCGGCTCTGTCACGGGCACTTATGATGTCCCTCTTCATACTGAATGAAATTATCGAGCTGCAACTACCGCGAACGTGGGTGCGCCATCCCATTTGAACAAGTCGAAAACCTCCCTGCAGAGCCAACTCGTTGCTAAGCAATAAAGTATCACAATCATCCCCAGGCATTCCAGGCTCTGCTGTGAGGCTTTGCAATATCGCTAAACATTTTATGTGATTCGCTGTCTTCAATCCCGTTAGAGCCAAAACTTGTATGACATGTTCCCGGCGTAGTTAATATGATATGTCGTTGTATTTGTTTTCGGTCACTCCTGTACACGTCAGGGCTTATTCGCTTTTTTACATTTAGCAAAGCAGTTCTTCTTTTCAGTCAGTCATGGAGCGCCCAGAGAACAAAAACCTACTGATTTACAGCACCTATATCTCACCTATCAGTTTTTCTGTATCTCCACTAATGCTACATGTTAGAAGAAAGGACGAAGAACTTGGTTTCTAAGCATTTGTGCAAATGGTGTATTTTTGTTCGATATTTCAATTTTTCATTCCGTTAAGTTATTGTTTGCGCGTTTATTTAGTGAAACCTTGAAGACTGAAATGTTTGAGTGAATCTTGCTATCGACGTCGTTGTATCAGTCACGCCTCCCTCTCTCTTTCTCGCTTTTGTTGCTTGTGCTTCATATTTATTCTTTCTTTATTATTCCATGAGACTCCTGCCATAATTGTTTCTTCACTTTATCGAGCCCGCCTCTCCAAGGGTCTTCTCTTTATCGGCGCCTTCCTGGGTCGGCGCAATCGTTCGCTTAGCGCTTCCTTCACACGCAGAGGACTGCATCATCCTTCCCTTTGTGTCGTCATAGAGATGAGAAAAAGGATAAAATGCGACATGTTTCCATGATGCTGAACGCATTGCGTCATTGCAACGCACATGCATTGCAAATGGATGTTACCTTGCTAATTATTTTATGGAAAAGCGTACCTTGGCGTTTCTAGCATGTTTCTCATGGCCTGAATTTTGTGGTGACGTTTCTTCAAGCAACGAGTCTCCGGGATGATCTTTTTGTCACCGCCATTTTAACGCAGATGGTAAACGAGGTGACCATGCCGGCTGAAATGAAGTAGCCCGTATTACACCAGCACCGGACTGGAAATTTTCGAGACGTTTGCCACAGGAAATATTTCTTGGGGCACTGCACTCACCCTACGTCTCCTTCCTGAAGTCTCCCTGCGGCAAAACCAGCTGCCATAATATATGGCGGCCGGTGCCACTGTGTAAACGTCCACACGTGGACACAGCAGCCACGTAAGTTTACCGTTCTTAAATATTCCACCGTGATTCATACTAACCAAACTTTATATCCCTTAATCTTCATTATTCCATCTTAATTCACCTTATTTTCCAATACAGCCTCCCATACAGTCTTCCGATAAAGCAACAACCGGTAGATTGTGGTAGACAACGCCTATACAATGTCCGTGCGCTCGCGCCCACTTCTCTACAACGGCCACTATAGATCCGTACCCGAAGAACCGGGTGCGATTTCTACTGAAGGAGACGTTAGCGACTAGGAAGGAAGGGAATACGGAAGAAGGTGAGAAGCCCGTGTCGAAGCGACCACGAGGCCCTCTTCTCGTCTTGGAGGATATCGAAGGCGAGACGGAGTCTTCCGCTCGTCTCATAGTCTCTCGTACGTGACGAGTGCCGGTCGATGCATCTACTCATCAATTAGCCAAGATAAAAGAAACCGATAAGCAGAACCTACACGTCCCCCCACTCTGACTTCCAGCCAGATCTCAAATCTTTCTTCACCAATCCATCGTTATTGATCCAAGTAGACACGGGCTTTCTTCTCTGACGCTGCACTGGTATAGATTGCACGTCTTTCGGAATCGACTTTTTCGGGACAACATATAGACCGGATAGGGAAGCGAGGATTTTCCTCCGTTACCACCTAGCGCGGCGGGTCCTTCTGGTGAGTTATAAAACACTATTGATATGTAGCTTTATTATGGCTTCTCGCGGTTATTGCAAATTGTAATGATGTGCACCTACGATTGCACTCGCACACGGGTGGATTTGTCGCTATGGGGGGAATTGATAGAAGTGGGCTGCTTCATTCGAGCCATTCGGAAATCTCAGAGATCGTCCGTCTATGTGGAATAAAGTTATTGGGTATGTGCGCTTTTTTTTATTTCATGCATGATCTGTAAAATAAAATAAATATGTTAAAGAATTTGTAAAGGTTACTTTCTTAATGAGTGCGGCAAACTGGAAGCTTTACTGTAGGCTCATGGACTCGCTTAGTCGTCATCTTAATTTGCGGTGTTGTCACCATGACCAGGTTATTTCATCGACTCAGTGTAAAGTAAATAACCCAAGTAACGACACGTAATTAGTGAGTTTAAGGCTTGTAGCGAACTGGTGCCGGTCATTATGGTCTGATCAGTGTTCATCGGTGATCAAAAGTTTACGGATCAGGAAAATGGAAATTTTAGGTTATGTCGCTTCCGGTAGCAGCCCGACAAACTACCATGTAACTATACGGCGTCAGGACGTCATATAGTTACTGAAGTATTGAAAAATACGGCACATAGTACTCCAGGCCGCCGCGGAGCAGAGAAATACCCCAAAATTGCTGTTGTCGTGGTCCGTCATCTGTTGCTCTCGGGTGCTCCCGGCACCCCGCAATACACAACCCATTCCTTGGGGTGCTTGAATCACCAGGCCTCTGATTGCTTACACGGGAGCATGAAATGCAGGGCTCGCCATGTAACTGTTGTTTCTTTGTCGCTCAATTCCTGCAGTGTACTACGTCGTTGGAGGAAGCACTGTTTCGAATTGCACGTTTAGACCCAGCGTTATGATATCTAAGAGGAATACAGAAAAACCAGGTGTTTTTCAAAGAGAAATGGTTCAGCACTTCCCTAATAAGAAACCTATTTATGTCCCTTGCTTGACGAAGCAGCTGGTAAAGATCTACAACCATTTCTTGCTGTCTCAATTTGTCGTGGTCGCTCGAAGAATATTGTACTCTTTTGTTTTTTTGCCAATGACCCCAAAGAAAACATGTTTACCGCACCAACAAAACGAAGTTCACCCCAACAAAAGCAAAGTGACAGAATATGTGGAAAGTTTAGACCAAGCCCCCATTTAAAAATCGCCGACATCCTATGTGTGTTTTATGGCTTCCTCTTTTCTGCTTAAAGCACGCGCAATTCTGTTATCGCGTCTCGCCATAACACTCCGGTAGTGGCACTTGAACTGCCACAACCAATTTGTACGCAGTGTGCGGTACCTCGATATGCCTGCATGCGTAAATCAGGGCCGCACGCGCATGTTAGTGAGAGCCCCGTTTAGAGGGTTTCCTGGGTTGAGGCATTGGGCCGCCTTCGTGGGAAAAAAACAAACCATCACATCCTTTAATGGCCCCTGTCCCTCCTTTCTCAAGTTTCTATGATTTCAGGTCTTCACCTCTAGATATTGGTTGCAAGACGTCGCCGATTTATGTTCTCTAAATCTTTTTTTGCATAACTCTTGAAATATGCGGGTGTTTAATTATTCCTGTATCACAGTGTACATGGCTAAAGCTCACGCCCGTAGTCACTCCCTTCAAAGGTATATAAGCGAAGACCTCATTATTATCTCCAGCCTATTTCGTGTCCACTGCTCGACGAACTTCTTTCCAATATGCCCCTATCCGATCCTGTCTTGCAGCGCGGTAGTTTAGTATTTGCCCCGATACTCGGTATTACTTTCCTCCATCGAGTTAACGTTTTTCTCGTAGTTCTAGTAGCATCTTTCGATAACCCTTCTCCTATCCTCATGGTGCAACTGCTCTCACTTCTGCGCTTGACATTTCTTTTTTCATTTGTTTCCCTCAATTGTACCTTTCTTTCTCTGTCTATTTTTTCTTCTTTCAAAAGACCCGTAATTTGTCTTCATTTAAGCTACAATTTCCTCCACCCAACTTTGGGCCCTTGTTTATGGCACATCTTTCCTGACCATGCGGGTTGGTGCTTTGGTACTCCTTCCTATTGATTTCTTGGCTTACCTAAATTTGCCTCCAGGAATTTAAGTAAGGCACAAGACTCTCTGCCGCATGTAACTACTGACAATGCGCATTAGTTTCATAGTTTGGTTATATAATATTAAAGCCTGCGATTAAAGTCATGCCGCATTGATGCTACCAATTCTTGCACGCTGTCGTCGGCTGTAAACAACCGACTTATTAATGCCGCATGAAAACTATGCCAACTACACCCCCTTACTATGCCTGTGGTGGGGCCGATATTATAAAAAAAGTAAAAGGCAGCCTAATTTGTTGAAAGAAAGAGCTAAAACAAGTAGAGCGAGCGAGAGAGAAAGAGACAGAGAGAGATTAAATAAACACAACGGAGCGTAAGTGCTGATGGCAGGGCACTCACCTGGTGGAGGACGTCCCTGTTCCGTGATACCCAGGTTGCGACATGCCGTCCAGTACATTTTAGGAAGCCTTGCTGATGTCCGACGCCCGAGAATCGCGCATTTTGCGCACGCACCAAATTGTGTGTTCTGACTATCGCACTGCCAGAAAGAGACATGTTCCTTTTTATTTATTTTTCTGTTTTTATTTCTGTTTATTTATTTATTTTAATTTATTTATTTATTTATTCGTTTTCTACTGGGTTTCTTGGAAGGCCATTGTCAGATAAAGAAAGGCAAATCATGGTAGCACTACGCAAATGCAAAACCACGAACAGTGACTTGCGTTTTTCAAAAAATAAGGACGAAAGAAAACACCTCGGAATGGGGTTTCTCTTTTGTCTCCGTAATATATACCTGCAGAAAAACACTGTCAAGATTTTGTGTTGCCTTGGCTATGGTTTTCTACAATACATCACGGCTCTAAAACGTAATATTTCTGTAGTTGTGTAAATAACGTTTTCAATGTGTATTTGTAGTCAGAGCACCATCAAAAGACAAGTGTAGATATGGTGTAGAAATAGAATAGGTTGCACCAATAGAAATAGGTTGCACCAAACATTCAAAAAGTACTCCATAAGATTAACGTTGCGTAGATACGCCTAATTTACTATATTCGCGACACCCCCGCGAGATATGCGTGAAAATAAGTGTGGGCGAACGTAAGCAGATTTTAGAGCATGCACAACCTGTCGAATAACAGCAAGATTCTCGGGGAGCATTAAGATTGTGCTGTAGTGACAAGAAACAAGCTCATGAGCTCTGACCATATATTGCTCACTTCAATCGCTGCACCAACAGTGCGCTCATGTCATTTTAATAATTAGTCTACAATGACGCGATAACGAACTATTGAACACATTGATTTTCTAACGCTTGCTCATCGGGGGAGCAATGCTACTAAGCTTTATTCAAGGAAATAAATTAGGCGTCAAGAGAGTTGTTAGCTTGTCCAAGCAAGGCTGGTTGTTTTTCCGGTGACCCAGACACCACACAGGTATGCCTTGAAAGGAAGTGGGCTTTGAAAGGTTAGGTTATTGATTCGCATAGTGGGAGGAGAAGTGGTAGGGCTCACGAATGACGTAGAGAGAGGTGATTTTCAGACAAGTAGGTTCTTACTGTGATTTAAATTGGAAGACACAGGCAGCGTTTAACACTATCTTGGTTTGAATTTTCTCGACTATATGAGTTTGTGAGATCAACATAGCGGGTTATGGAGCAAGGAAATAGCGTGAGATCTGCTTTGATATTTTGTATACAGTCTGAAGGAACATCTCAGCTCGACTGCGTCGTCCTTTTTAGGCGTGCTGACAGGTTGCATCCTAGAAACTTGGTATGTGTGAAAACATTTGCTACCTGCTTAGTTTCGTTTCGGCAAATGTCCCTAATGAATCATGATTTTTGTTATCACAAATAGGGTAGAAAAAAGACTTCTTTAAACACACTAATGAGGGACATTGGAAATGCACTGGAATTCACGCTGGTAGTTGCATGAACCGGTTTTGCTTCCTAAGTGCAGTAAAAACTCGGGAAACGTGTATTCAGTTTTTATTCAATGGGACGTGACATCTTGAGTGTGTGAATCATGTGTAGCAAAACTCTACCTAATGCGTCGACATAAACAACATATGTTAATAAAAATTTGCCATTCCTTCCTAAAGAAAGTTCAGAAGGCAAGAAAATAAAAGGGCTTCCAACAGATCGTCAAGCCTCCTAAGACCCAAATCGAAAACGAAGAAATAACTCATGCGGCGATTTTTAGCCCACTAAGTAAGCACACCTGCTGCGAACGATATAAATGTATACCAATACGTGGTTTATGAGGTAAAGGTATGTATTTCACTCGTTCGTCATGATCGATGCGTGTACTGTCTTATCTAAAAGGGTCCCTTTTTCGTGATTTTTAAGTCATTTTGACACGATTGAACACCAGTTTCATGCACGCGCTGTGTCTAGAGATCTTATAATCGATTTTCAGTCGACCAACTCGTCTGTTGGTAATGCATTAGTTTTTTGACAGAACAACAACGGTCCCACTAAGAAAGCCTGCGGTTTACATACCTCTGGGCCATCTATTACCTTCAGTATCTATGACCCTGACGAAATTATTTATTTTGTGGCGTGCTTTCAGAAACCAGTATACCTTTGTAAACATGAAACTATTTGTAAATAAACATAAAAATCTCATATCCTGAATTACCATTTGCCAGTTTTGAATATACATAGAAACTTTCAGGGCTTAGCCTTGTTTTCCCGGACTTTCGCGGCCTGTTTTTCATCGCAATGATGGCATAACATCGAGAGAGAGAAATGGCAACAACCGTCAGCATAGAAAGCCCTCATTTTCTTCCTTATTGTACGCAGGTCCGTCCTTTGCGCAGTGTGTCAAAAAACAACCGTTGATATACGTTTTTACTGACAGCCCCAGCCGAACCGAACAGCGGCACGGCCCTTACCTACCACTTTTTTGTGTGTAAACACGAAACGCGACGGGGATAAATGGCCTCGGGCTTATTTTCTGCCACAACAACAAAAAATCCATTTCTTTTTTCCTTATTCGGGCTTTCTCATCTGTCTATCCTTAGTTTCTTTGCTGGAGTTCCCTGTAACTTCTGATTTCTTCCTTTCGGGAGCCAATTTGCGATTCCACGCTAATAAGCAAACTCCTACAATGTCACTCGTCTGCCATCGCTGTAGGTAAATATTATCGCCGGTCGCACCTCAGAGCACCTCCCAAAGTAGACACATCTTAGAAAAAAATATTTCGCACAGCAGTAATATAGATCACTTCAGATGACTAAGTTCATATTCTTATTTTATTAATCACCAACTATAGCAATCTAAAGTAGATAAAGTAACAAAAACTACCCCTCCACGAGAAGGGTATATAACGTCATGACGCAGTTCGCGTGTTTATGGTATGTTAAAGGTGTTTACAAAATTTGCTTGTACTTCCACGAATGGCGCTGTCAGCAGTTGAATCTACTTCATTTTTTTAATATTCCCCTTGCCCTCCCATGATTTCGCGAAGCCGTTTTTCGCCATCAACCTTAAGAAAAGTGGCACATTTAAAAGCTCCCTAAAGAAAAGGGACGTTGGTGTGGGGGCTTCTCAACAGTCAGTACGCAACGTCGCTCTCAATAGTGCCCGCGGGAAGGGGTGCTCTTGGCAAGATTGGTATCACAAAAGAAAATCGATGTGTTTAGAATAACTCAATGCCTTTTTTTTCGTCTCACTTCACTCTCCCTCAGACGTTCGCACTGCAGAGTACGCAATATACAAATAAGAACAAGTATAACGATGGTGGAAAAGAATTTCAAAAGCATGGAATGTTTTGTAGAAGCAAAAATGTTCGGAGTTCTTCCTGTGCTTGTAGGAAAACGACGCAACGGTAAAGTTATTTTGCACCAAGGAGCCCTATATTTACTATTCTATGTTTATTTTTCTTTCTGTGGGATCAGATTCCCTCACTGGGAAGACAGACCCGCTAACTCGTTTTTTTATAGGCGTTTTAAAAGGGTATGCCATCCCGCACATCTCTTCGTTATGTTTTCAAATATCAGCCGAACGTAAATGCCAACGGTGGTGAAATTTCCATTAGTTCTATCGCAATTCAGAAGCCTGCTTGGCAGGGTTTGCTAGCTGAAACAATAGACAAAAAGCTCAATCCCTTTGCCGTATGCCAAGTAGACCTTGGCACTAGCTTTCCGATCCGGCAGTATTTTTTAATAAGGTGGGCACTTTGGTCTGTTTCCTGTGGCGTAAACGGGTCCACTTTGACACCTTGAGAGGACTTTGCGTAACGTCCATGCCATTTCATTCGTGTGGACACTTTGATGTTTACATCCCCTTGTTCTTTTTCGTGCAATGGCGCGTACCTGTGAGCCACTGGAATTTAAAGCAAGTGTTTTGCTTAGGAAACCCGTTTTAAATAAGGTTCTACTTTTTGCTCCTTGTGTGCACTAAATCTGAACACACAGAGGGACGCGGGTTGCACTTACAAAGATGGAACGCTACGTTTTTCGCTTTCCGGCCTGCCGTAGAAATAGTTCTGCTAAGTACAAGTGAGCAGAGAAGAATAGTGGAAAGGGGGGTGTCGACGGGTCAGGCGTTGCACTTTTAATCAGTTTTAAAGCCAATTATTCTGTGGCCCTTCCCCGGCCTTAGGCGTCCTTCGCCATTACTATCATCTACTAGGTTACGTGACCACTTAGAGCAGCTTCGCCTGCCCGTGTATTAGTGGAAGGGAAAGAGTTGCGCCCATTCACATGAACAGATGAGCGTATGCTTATGAATATACAATGTAAGACTCCATCTTACATTCACCTATTACAGGCACGCAGCCGGAGAGAAAGCCGCCCTGCCTAGACAATGCAATATGGCAGTGGGAATGGGCGTTCGGCTCAAGCATGGGAAGTGCCAAAGAGAAATAAAAGTAACAGTCGGGCAGTTGCAAGCCTTAACATAGCAGAAGCAAGCCCCCCGATGTCGACAGATTTCAACACAAGCACAACAAAGAAGAGAGAGGGAGAGAGTGATAGACAGAAGGTACTTCATATAAACCCAGACTGGTATATGGAAGGGGCCGAGAGGGAGGAAGCCTCCTGGCCTTTCCTGGTTACATGGCGGTCATGATCCCGCGGGCCCTAGTGGCATCTTCCTCTAGGTTCACGAGTCCTTGACGAACTCAGGATGAAAACTGAGCACAGCGGCCTACCATTGCTCTTGAGTACTTCCTCTAGGTTCACGAGTCGTTGACGAACTCCGGATGAAAACTGAGCACAGCGGCCTACCCTTGCTCTTGAGTACTGATGTTTAATGATGCATTACGGGGGGAAGGCTTCTGTTGAAATTTTCATATATTATGCTCTAGGGCACAATTGTCTGCAAAAAACTTGAATTTGTCTGATTATGAGTCTGGGATATTTCGGTTGCAAAAGACGGGGTTTCGGAAAGTTTTGTATTGCCTTCTATTCCTTTGTTTCCTTTTTTTCTTTTGACCTCGGGCTTGCAGATAGCTTATGATAAGGACTCCTCT
>JABSTR010000099.1:0-23377 GCA_013339765.2 Haemaphysalis longicornis
AAAAACGAAGTGAGCAACCCTCAGGCTGGCAGGCAGAGATTGATGGAACGGCAAAGTAATATGACAAAAAAACATGGTTTGTCTTAGTGCTTGATAGCCTTAATAAATGCAACAGAATTAGGAAATTAGTACATGCACGTTTGCTGAACTGAAAATGTCTTCCGTACGAAAACTCAATGGTTTTATGTGCACCCAGGGAGGGGGTTGCAAGAACATCTACACCCCCACCTGTTGTCTACTCCAACCAAACTGCTGCAGAAAACGTAACACCGCATACCTGACCTCTGGCCCCTCCATCTCAACTTTGACATATTGAAAGCTTGGACGCACTGGATCAAAGGGGTCATTGGAACAACATAGTGGTGCAGCTCATTCGAAAGACTGGTTTGGCCCCATGACAATGGCACCAATTTCACGGCAAAATTCAAACAAATTACGGAGATATTAGGGAAAGAGGTGAAGCAGTGGGCCCCAGCCATTTTGCAGCGCTTTCTCAATGACATCACAAAATCGTGTTCTTATGATTTGCGACCATTGGACGACGAAGCCACTGCCAAGAAACGTAGTTGGGCTGTGGCAGTAGGGTCGGTGATTCCAGTTTGACTGTACCCCTTGAGTGCCATTGCACAGTTAACTCACCGAAAACCGCTTTTGTAGATGGCCCGTGGCCCGTATTATGTTTAGAAGAAACCAGCTGAACATAGAAACAATGGACTAAATGTTAACAAAAACTGACAGGACAATGCTGGGCAGGGAGGGACCAGCATTATCCCTGTCAGTTTTTGTTAACAATCAGTCCTTTGTTCTATGTCAGCTCAGCTTTTCTTCTAAACATAATATGCACAACTAGCCTATGCAGAAACTCTCCCAGCTATTATGTCGTTGAAACTCTCCCAATGTGTCGTTGACTGAAGTTTTTCAAATTTGTTGCGGCTTTTGTTAAGTTTTTCAAAAAAAAATAAAATAATAATAAAAAAAAATAAAATAATAATAACGTTTTCACGGCTGGAAGTGACCTGGGTGAGTTACCACTAGCTACGTAGTTCTACGTAACTGAACGAAATCGTGTTTTTTGTCTTCATGGCCCATCCCCCACTCATATGTGAGGGATGGGCAAACTTGTGAACATCCAGTGAACTGCTTCTGAGCCGGCTCCAAACCACATGCAGAGCACCAAGTTTCTATTTGTCAGGTTGACAGTAGAGGTTGTGCCATTTGTGTACATTTCATTTCTGACGCAGGTGCTATGGATCCCCCAGGGGTGCGCACTATCTCTCTCTCTCTTTGTTTTTTGCTTTTCCTCTTGGAACCTTTTCATTCACATTTAAGATGCCCTGTACTCTGTGTGCATTGTGTAGTGCTGGCCTGGAGCAGAGGTTATGTGCCTCGCCAATCACTACACATCTCTAAGTTAGATTCCTCCTCCTGCAATCGTTTGCATTTTTTGCATAATTACGCGAGATAATACAATTGCAGCTTTTCCTGTTGTACCCCATTTTGGTGTGGTGGTGTCAGTTCCAGAGTGACGGCAATATAGAGTGCGAAACTGATAGTTGTGCCACCTGAAGCTAACTGTGGGTCCCAATTGCTAAATACAGTAAAAGCTCGTTAACTTCTAAGCCGGAAAAATGTCCGAAACCGAATGTCTATTATCGAGGCAAAAAACACAATAAATGGCGACAAGAAATGGCGGACACAATTTTTCTGAGCCCTTCAAGGTGCTCAAACGGGAACAAAGCCACAAAATGGCACCGAACGCCAAACCTACACGAAGAAAAGACGTTCAACCAGTCTCGTCAAGCCAAGTCGATAATTGATGTCAGATGCTGCGTTTGAGCTTCAAGCGGCCCACTTTCATTAGCAGAGCTAAATGGGCCACACAGGATACTACACGTTGTTCTTGGCAACTCGCAGGATGCCTGGGAGGAACCTCAGTGGCAGCTGCTGCCCAGAACCCGAGTCTTGACACAACATATTAGCACCTTCCAATCTGTGCGATTGCCCACCTCACGTCAGTGGAGCAAGTTTCAACGGCATGCCTCAATTGGAAGGACGTCAATACACTGCTCATCATGTCCGAAACAGGCAAGCCTTGCAGTGGGTTGACCATGCTGATTGGAAAGAAAAAAATGCATTGTACAGAAAGGTGGGAAAAAGATGACGGCACAGAGTAAAAACCAATGGGATGAGATAGTAGTAGAAGCTCGCCATATCAGCCAGGGAGGGTTAATGTGTGTAAGCGATTCATCACTCAATCTGCAAGGAGCTGAGTCGCACTTCCTGGGATGATGCATGTAGTTAATATGACTTGCATACTTTTTCTTCTTTTTTTTTTTTTTTTCTTTTTTGTAACAGAGTGGATTTTGTAACAGGATAACAGAGTGGATACCTAGAGAAGGCAAGTGTTGCAGGGGGTGGCAGAAAGTTAGGTGGGCAGACGAGATCAAGAAGTTTGCGGGGATAAATTGGTCGCAGTTACCACAGGACCGGGATAATTGGACGTCTACAGGAGAGGCCTTTGCCCTGCAGTGGGCGTAGACAGGTTGATGATGATGTTGATAATGAATGTGTTTGGGTTTTTGGACCAACTGCATCATAAATTCCCGAATGAAGTTCCCAGCTGCTAGTAAAAAAGTGCATCAACATATGTATTCTTGTTCTGAGTCGTCATCTTTTTTTTTAAACGACGTATCAGACCGACTGGACCAGCTCTCTATCATGCTGAAAAAAAAAAAAAATAAAAAAAGATTGATGTTGTGCTGAAATATACCCTTAGATCGGGTTATGAACCGTTCCCTTTACTCTTAGTCTAGCTGTGCACCTGTCCGCACACGCACACAAGCACACACCAGGCGTCATCGGTTGTGTGGAATCGCACACGCACCTCTCGCCTGCGTAGAGCACGAGCGCGTAGTTGTTGACCACGTGGGCGGCGTCCCCAACGGTGGCAAAGTGCGCTGCCTGCGGCAGGTCGGCAGTCACCTCGAGCAGGGGCAGGGGGGCCACCACGGTGACCGCGGGTGGCGGATGTGACAGCACACATCGGCTGTGGACACCCAGCACGCACGTGCTGTAGCCTGGGACGGGGTGGCAAGGGAACACAACCACTTGTCGCAGCTGCAATCGTTAAGGGGCCACCTGGGTCTTCGGGACCAAAAAATTGCCCAAAGAAGCATTTTTTTAAGTGTCACTTTTCTCTTGATTTGCACAGTTTTTCCTCCAAAAATTCTGTACGTGGAACAGTACCACGTATTTATAAAAGCCACCGAGGACCCATTTCAACAAAGAAATAATTATTTCCCCCTAATTCCCCACTTTTTTTTGCCACGAGTGGTATCGCAGTGATACGAAATTCTCGTCCCAGCATGTAGTGCAGCTAGGAAGATCATTTCTTTTGCACTGTGAAGCTGAATGTGAAAACCATGCAATATGGGAAGCAGATTTTGCATTTTGTGTTTCAGCAGTTGTTGAATTAGCATTTTTTTTAATTGTTTAGCAGGAGTAGCTCAAACTTCAAACTTAGAATTGATGTAAATGTGCATGTGATCGCAAAACAAAAACAGAACTGCTTCCCATATTTCCTTCTACGCAACTTCTGGTATCTATTCATGTCTCGCTGGTAATCTTTTGTTGAATAGTTTTTTCCCTATCGTTCTCAAGAGCAATCAAAGAAAATTTTTAATTAACTCTGAAACTAGTTATCTCACAGCAAAACTAATTAGATATTTGAAATCAGCTAAAAAAAAAAAAAACTGCACAACCCCATGAAGTTTTGTCAAAATTGGTTGAAAAGCAGAAAAAAAGTTTAGTTTCCAAGACCAGTGCGCCCCCTTAAAAGAGTACAGTAGCCGACCGTTTTTTCAGACTCGGAAAATTCGGACTTGCTGGATGTTTCGGACTTTCCCGAGGAACGGCCAGTTTACCCACAGAAGTAATGACTCACAAATTTTCCGGACTTCTCTTTTATTCGGAGTACTTTTCGTGACCCTCCAGGTCCGAAGAACCGGTCGGCTACTGTACTGCCACAAAATTCTCGTGTTACGTTTTTTCTCTCGCTGCTACGGGTGCCTACCAGCCCTGAAATTTTATAACGGCCCATTAGACAGTCGGTCGGACCGTAATTAATTATTTACTGCCTCTTTAATTCGTTTCAGTTTTGATTTTGACCAAACGAACGCAAGGGTATTCATTTTGAGATTTCTCATGCCTGCACAGATGATTAAAATTGATTTCACGCGTGCTATACTGAACGGTTACAGCTGAAACTTCCTCAGAGACGTCTCCACGTATAAAGGAAGCTTTCTGCATACTTGTCTCGGCTCTGAAATTTCACGTCAGTTCTCCTTTAAAAGAGGGACTTCAGCGGAAAGCCCAAGAGTAGCACCAAGACTTGTACCACTGGCTGTACTCCAAAAGGAGCGTGCTCGAGTGTAGAGCCTACCCGTGTATCTACTGAGTGCCTCTTTCCACAGCATAGAGGAATGAATTAACCCATTATGCCTTGTAATTGCAAGGCGCTACTTTCCACATTTCCTCTCAATCATATGTGCTCACCAAATCATGACTTGAACAACTTTACCCCTCACAGATCATCTGTTTTCATTACGAAACAGTGTTAAAGGCAATTTAGTTCAACTTTGTGCTTTCACCCACCAAGTCTACTATACGTGGTTTACAGGATAGTACACAGCAATTTAGACTAACAGCGGATCTTTAATGTGCACCAAAATCTCAAAAGACAGGTGTGCATTTTGTTGTTTTTTTACCTTAAAAAGACAGCAACCGTGGCCCAACATTATTCGTACGACCTCATCGTCAGCAGTACATATCGTAGCTTAGCCACCGAGCCATTAAGGAGAGCAGGTATTTAACGATAATCCCACAAAACAAAATCACTGTCACAGCCATGTCCACAGTTGGTTAAACTCCCCAAAGTCCCTGTGCATCCAAAAGCGGCCCTACGATTGGTCCACTGTTTTGGATTTTTTTTTGTATACTGGCGCCATCTGTTGGGGACAAAATGAACCACACAATGTGCTTCCCCATTTCACCGCTGTGCGGTGCAGCCTGACTCTATGACATGCAATGCTCGACAACCTGGGCAAAAAATCGGATTTAGGTGCTTACAAAAACTTTTTATACCGAAAAAGCCCAGTGCATTCACCACGCAGTGTTTTACATGCATTCAAAGCAAGAGTAGGCAAAAAAAGCCGACCGTGTGCTCAGCCAGATGCGTCGTCGTTTGTGCTTTATCGTCTGCTTCACCTAATCCGCTGACTTCAGGAGGCAAAAAAAGTGTTAAAATTAATTTCGACTGCTTCACGCATGCTTGAGAGGATTATTTAGAGCCATGACCAGATTAGTTCTGGCATATAGTATGCTTTGGGCTGAGTGAAAATTGCAAATTTAGTACTTCAGGTTGGACTTGTGTTGCGCCAATTGATCAAGGCAGCTGCGCAGCTGCGAAACATAAAGAGCGGAGCGCATACTATCGCAAGATCAGCTGCGATATCACAGCTGTGATATCGCAGACTATCGCAAGAGCAGCTGCGCAGACTATCGCAACATAAAGAGCAGAGTTGAGAAAGCAATGAATACTAGCTTATGAAAGTACCAAAATACAGAATTCTACACTTTTAAAATCAAGCTCAATCTGAAACTGTCGGCTTGCAGAATTACGATGTCTTTTCGGTAGTGCTTGCCCACGTTTCAAAGTGTAGGGTGTCCAGGTGCAGGCTGTTTTTGAGGCAGAGTTTCACAACTGCCTACATCAAATGCCTCTGGCCACCTCGACTAAAAGCAAATTCGACCATCCATACACTGAAGCCCCATGTGCATTATAGCAGCAACACTATTCCCGTTTTCAGTCTGCCACAACTCTGTTGCACTACAGGAACTCTAATTCCCTCTGGATGCAAAGCCTCAACACGTGGGACATTAAAGGGACACTGTTCCACTCTGGACTGGCTCAAATTAGCACACTTTTCATCGTTTATCCGGTGACAAATCGAGACAAAGAGAAGAAAAAACTACCATGCGCGGTTTGGCGGCGGCCGCACCAACTAAGGCTGTGACGTTGAGAGGAGGGGCGCCGTGATTGGACGATGCCCAAGGTTAGCATCAAACAAGTTTCGGTTTCGGTTTCGGTTCTGTAAAACATAACCAATGGCGTTGTGGATGAGATTCTCAATATCTCAGTAGAGCGCTTCTGCCATGCGGCTGTAAAATGAGATAAGCCTCCCAGAGGCTTGTAGTCGTAGATTCACTAGCCGAGACCTACGAGTGCAGAGAGAGAGCCCAGTCAGCGCTTTTCCCCCATATTTGAGCTTGCCTCCTCAGAGAGCGTGTTCGCACCAGACAAGGGTCTGTTGATTCTGCCTGTGCCCAGAGAGTCGGTGTTTAGAGAGAGAGAGAGCGCGCCAGAGAGACATGAACGGGGCTCAAGTAGAAAACCCAACAAGCGGAGCTCCCCCGTAGCCCGGGGCGTGCCCAGCAGTTTGACCGGGTACGGGCTGGACTCGGGAGGGAGCTCGAGGGACGCCGGGAAGCTCTCCAGGGGGACGCCCTCTGCCAGCAGGGACTGTACCAGGAGGAGAGGGGGAAATAAACAGGGACGATAGGCGTTTAACCTCGAAATAAGGACCACGATTTTCTTCTCGACTTTAACAGCAGCTGACACAATGTCGGCAGACGCTGAAATCCCCGTGTCCATGTACACACAGTCAAGCTTTGCTCACTGCCATACTTTCCCGCGTACAGCCCACACCAGTGGTCATCAAAGCTGAAAGAATAAAGCTGCAGTGTGCCTGACACGCTTATTTTGCACCGAAACGCATTTTTACAGGGGAATGGCAGGTTCTGATCAAGAATATGTAAAAGAATAAAAAAGACTCTTGACGAGACGTTGCCTTTGGGATACCCAAACCCAAAATACACATAACGGACACAGGTACAAGACTAACAAAGGATGAGCGTGGCTAAGATTCAGCGAAAATGACAGGAGTCCAAATAAAGGAAAAATGCCACAGTATGTGTCTGTAACTAGCGCGAGCTCATAGCCCCTCAAATCCTGCGCACA
The DNA here is from genome assembly GCA_013339765.2 of Haemaphysalis longicornis. Taxonomy (NCBI): domain Eukaryota; kingdom Metazoa; phylum Arthropoda; class Arachnida; order Ixodida; family Ixodidae; genus Haemaphysalis; species Haemaphysalis longicornis. The sequence goes on from JABSTR010000099.1 coordinate 7,079, forward strand.
CAGCCATTGCGAGACGGCATCACATGGCAAAATTACATATCTCGGCTCATGGTTACGCAATGCGTCCCGAGACCGTCACCGTAGTAGCGAACACAGCTCTCTTAAAGCATCACTGCTGTCTTCCGATGTCGGGCAACAGAACAGAACTTGGCATCACATGTCTACAGTAGTCTGTTTTTTTTCTCCTTCGTGTGGTGTTCTCCTGTGGTGCTCCTTTGTCTTGCATTTTCTTCGTGTGACAATTGGTGTTGGGAGAACATTGGTACGCTCGTCAGATTTCTGGGCCCTCTGAAACTGATACTCTCTGGGTCTAACATAAGGAGACCGCAAACACTCTCGCCTTCAAACACCCTGACATCTGAACATTGCAGTCCTCAAACAATCCTGCCCATCAACATCCCAACACCAAAAAGTTTGGTCACTCAAATAACCTGCACCTGAAACCCATAATGTGACACCAGAACACTTGGAACACCAGAAAATCCCAGCCCTCTTCTTAATTTAAAGGACTGGTGAAGAGCTTAATGAAAAAAAATTTGTTCGGGGCATTACATTATGCTTTTCTCAACGCTGAATTCGAAAAATGTGTTTATTTTATGTGTGAATACACCCAAACCATCTTTTTTTCATCAAAAGAAACGACCCCTGAAAGGGGGGGCGGCTGGTCAGAGCCCTGGCTGCCTTTCGCGATTGGCCGGCGGCAGATGACGCCATATCCGGAAGTACTGGCGCTGCGGTGACCATTCAGCCCAAAGAGCTTATTCTGTTCCCGTTCAGATACGGGCCACAAGGTCCTCCGGTGAATGGAAGGCTCACACAATCTTTCCTCAGAATAGGAGAGCCTGAGGGAAGTATTAACGCAACAAGTTCCCTCGCGACGAGCTTTGGAAAGGGGTTCCCCCCAACGGCTCATGGCCGACTTCTGTTTCTCGGATGCAAGGAAGTTGTGCAGATATTGGTTCGCTGCTTTCACTACCAGCGCTAGTCACCATTCCTAGCACAATTTTTCAACACACCGTCATCCCCTTCCTTGCATGTGTAACTTAGTTTTTACATTCGGACAGACGGTAACAAGCTCCGTGCAGTGGCCTGTGATGCACGCAGGCAGGAGCAACTAGCGCCGGTCGCCGCGTCGCGTGGAGGGGCTGGTGCCGGGTCGCTGCGCGGCTGGTCCGCGGGGTGTGGCATTGCTGCACATACGCAGTTTTAGAATATGGGAACCGAACGTTGGTGGCCCCACAAACGGTAGAGGAACCCAAACGCAGCACGCTGGTCCGTGATGAGCTTTAGAAGAACGCCTTTCCCAACAGATTGAGCCGGCTTGGGTTGCACGGATCGCCTCGGATGTTGGGAACTTTAGGCTTAGCACCGAGGCTGATATTTGGTCGCTGCTACCTCTACAATTGCGAATGACTATCCTTAACACAGTTTTCCCCACACTATCATCCCCATTCTCACATGCGGAACCTTATTTTCACGTTGATAGTCATTCTAGCTATCGGTGCTGTGTTCACATTCTTGCGCACAGGTAGCGCCATCCATCGGCCTCTCGCCGCAACCTCGTGCTCAGGCAAGGTTGCATTTGACTTGCCGTCGACGAGCCCCCCCGCGGACGATTCGGATTTCGCATGCTGATACAAATTCGATCACCTCTTTCAAAATCACCTTGGATGACAATCCCTAGCACAATTTTTCACCACACGATCATCCACGCTTTTGCACGTTTACCTCACTTTTCGAGACGGACTTGATTCTGGACAGCAGGGAAGAGCGGTTGCTGCCGCGGCATGCACGGTTCGAGACGTTTTGTGGGCCGTACGGGCATGCTTGACCGGCGAGTGTGCAGAGAGCTTCCGCGTGCCGAAAACCGTTCATGCCTTCCAGCTTGCTCGATTCCTGCCTTCATGCCTTCCATACCTTCATGCGTCATGCCTTCCAGCTAAGCTGCCGTCATTGCCGACAACGTTGATCGGGAAAACGAGCAAGAAGTTCGGGAAACCCAGAGCGCTGCAGTCCCAAAAATTTTCTAATCCCCTTATAATAATGGATCAGGAACTTGGGGTACCTCCGTATTTGTTTGAGCCCGTCGCTTCGCGTACGAAGCACAGAGCACCCGACGACACGTCCGGCCCCGACTACTCGTGAAGGCAATGTAGTAGCCACGGGCGCTTGGGTAGGAAATCTCTGGTCTCTAGGAGTCGCTTTAGGGAATCTCTAAAAACATGGTAGCATTACGGTTAAAAATTGACGCGGAAGCAACTCTGGACAATGAAGATTAATAAAGTGCACATTACACGCCTGCTTAATTCGGAACTTCGCCCAGAAAACTGGGACACAGCGAAGCGGCGGCGCACGTCGCTGGCCGTCTCCCGAATATGACGCTACTTCCGGTCGCTGCCTCTCGGTTTCTCGCTCTTCCGACAATGCGGGAGGGAGCAGTGGGCGAGGCGTAGGGTCAACTTTATCGACGAATACCGCTGTCCCCAAGCCAAAAATGCCGAAAAAAAGTTTACAGGCACAAACCGACCAATGTAATAATTGTAAAAAGTAGAATTTTACCCGGTTTTAAAAGTGCTTCAGTAGGCCTTTACGTGAAGGATGGTTAAAACGCGAAGCTGCTCCGACAGTGTCGGAACGGTGCCATCGGATAGCCATGGGTTTCATAACGCCGGGGACCCCAGATTCAGTTCCGACCATCAAAAAGTGTCTTCTTGAGGTTCTTGATGTGCCTCCACTTATCATAGTCATCATCATCATCATTTTGGAACACCCATCGTGTAAAGCTGTTGCCTTTCCAGCAGTGCGTTTTGGCGTGACATCCAACACCATCAGTGAGGCAGAGAAAGTGTTTTGCTTCAAAAACCCTTGAATGCTTTGCCCTTTGGTAAAACCTAGGGCGCGAATCAAGCAGGACGACAGAAAGACGACAAACACAAGTGTCCTTCTGTCGTCCTCGTTGATTCCCGCTCTAGGTTTCACCAAATATGCACCAACTCGCCCAAAAGTGTGTTCTACTGAGGTGCCTTTGCCCTTTGAGCCCACCTGCCTCCCTCCCGTCTTCCGTTCCATTGCTCGCTGAGTCGTCCTCAAAAGATGATAGACGGAAGGTGATAGGTGTAACATTACGGGACAAGAAGAGAGCGGAGTGGGTCAAGGGAACAAACGCGTGTTAAGACATATTAGTAGAAATTAAGAAGAAATGGACGTGGGCAGGACATGCAATGCAAAGGCAAGATAACAGTTGGTCATTAAGGGTAACAGAGTGGATCTCAAAAGAAGGCAAGCGTGGCAGGGGGCGGCAGAAGGTTAGATGGGCAGATGAGATCAAGAAGTTTGCAGGGATAAATTGGTCACACTTAACACAGGACCGGGGTAATTGACGATCAATGGGAGAGGCCTTTGCCCTGCAGTGAGCGTAAATAGGCTGGTGGTGATGATGACGATGATGATGATGATGCCCTCCCCCCTCCCCCCTCACCATGTGCTGGACGGCCAGCTCGGAGGGCAGGGGGTTCCCCAGCTGGAGGGCCACGGCGGCCACCTCCCCCTGCACCCACAGCATGGGGGGACGGCCGGGTCGCCGGTGGGGCTGCAGGGGGGAGAAGATGAAGGGGCTCTGAGAGGAGCCCCCCGCGCCCCCGCCACCCTGGGCGCCTCCGTGGGAGCCCAGGCGCAGGGGGCGCAAGTGTGGGGCCGGGGCCTGGGGCTGGAACCGTCTGCGGTCAAGAGAAGGGGATGGGGAAGACAGCCCTCAAAATTAGAGAGGCCACCAAGACAAAACGGGAGCTTGCTTTGTTAACTGACTGCTGATCGACTGTGGAGAGGTTACAGCTGAACTATGGAGGCATGCTGTACTGAAGGGTTCCAAATTCATTTAGACCACCAAGTTTGGTTTGTTAAAGAGACAGCTCTGTTTCTTTGACATGGTAAAAAGCACAATAGACAGGGACAGAAGAAGAGAGAGTGACACTTGATGAGCGCTAGTCACTCTCGTGTTTACTGTCTTCTGTCCCCATCTACTGCGCTTTTTACCATGTCGAAGTCCTATCACCAACTCGCCCAAATTTCTGCATTGAATAGTTTGCTCTGTTCCTGTGATGATGCCATCAAGTTTATCGCAAATCTCAAAGAAATACCGTATTTCTGCGCGTATAACCCGCACCGAAAATGCTAAAATTTCAGTGGCAAAGTAGTGCGGCGGATAATAAGAGGGGTTTTTATTTCCTTTAGTGCGGCTTCACGGCAATGCGCGTTGTGCTGTGAAGCTCCTACGCAGTAACACTGACTAAGCCTTCCATGGCAGCGTTTGTGCAAAACATACAAGGACAAAGAAGAAAAAACAAGGACGATCAGTGAATTGTGACTTTCGCCTTGCAGTTAGTATATTCTACTTGCTAAATATATGCCTTTCTGTCTACAGAGCATGTGATGTGTTGCTTGAGGAGTAGCTTTGGTACAGCCTTTCCTGTATCAAATGTGCAAGCAACACGCGAGGATTCTGTTTTTTTCTTTTCCGGCAGTCTGAAAGTGGGGGTGCGGATTATACGCAGGGGCGGGTTACATGTGTGAAAACATGGGAATAGAGGGCCACATTAGGGAAAAAGGTGAAGCAGTGGCGAGCGACCCCCCCATCTCTTTTTGAAGATTTCTCTATGACATTACAGAAACTTGTTTGTGCTATTGGCCGGCATTAACCTCAGCCACCGCCAACAAACAAGACTGGACAATTGTACCGGGGGCCGGTAGTTACATTCGACCGTATATCAGTTGAAAGCTAACATGTTGTCAACAGACTAATCACTATGTTTTCACTGTTAGCCCATGTTATGTCCCTCCTGCCCGTATTATGTCAGTGTAGCAGAAAATTTTGCAAGTTTTTCGACATTTCCCGAGTTTTTCCGGTTAAAAACTCCATCATAGCTGCAGTGAAGCTCAGTGAGTTACCAAAGACTAGTTCTTTCACAATTAGCAAGGTTTGTATGCTGTTTTCTTGGCCCCCTTATGACACTGCTCTCACGACACTCATTTCATGACACTGCTCTCAAAACAGCTTCCCCTAATTGTTAAGTAAAGTCTGTGAAACTTGCCAGCCTCGCTGCTTTTTATCCCACTGATTTCAAATATACCATTATTTTTTGAGTAAGTCAACTAGTTCCAAAGATAATTGGAGATAATGAGCCATTTTTGGAGGAACAATAGAGAAAACAGTGTTAGTTAAGACACTAATCTTTAGGTTTTCCAATACTATGAACCCTGGTGAGTGCAATAAGAGAATTGGTTTGTTGATGCACTGCTTAGAACTAATTTTACAGCTCAATAAACCGTGGCGGCACCAGTGGCAAGGAACCATTTCGAATGTCCATTTCAAACACCGAAGTCTTATGAGCTGTAAAATTATTCCAAGCAGTGTATCAAGGAACCTCTTCTCTCATTGCATTCACCAGTGTTCATAGTATTAAAAATGTAAAGATTACAGTGCTATAACCAACATTGTTTTGTCTATTGTTCTTCCAAAAATGTCTAATTATCTCTCATTATCTTGGCAACTAATTGACTGACTCAAAAAATAATGCCATATTTGAAATCAGCGGGAGAAAAAGCAGCAGGACTGACAAGTTTCACGGAGTTTGCTGAAAAATTAAAGAAGTTTTTTAAGAGCAGTGTCGCTCGTAAAGCAGGGTCTTCAAACAGCACCCACCAAAAATACCTGAACACATGCCGATACGTCAGCACTGCAAAGCAAATGGTCTGTGCACATGCTATGTTGTCCAGTTGTGCCAGCCTTCACTTTTAAAGACTTCAAAAGCTCACTGAGAGTGGCGTCAGTAAAAGAAAAATGACTCGTCCAGAGCCATTCTATACCACCAGGCATTCCGCAGCATGAGCTGAAGGGTTGATTTGATTGATTGTAGGGTTTTAACACTCCGACGCAGCGCAGGCGATGAGGCGCGCCGTAGTGGAGGGCTCCTATGGATGGATAATTTCGACCACCTGGGGATCTTTAACGTGCGGCGAAATCTCGTACACACGGGGGGCGTGTTTGCTTTTCGCCTCCATCAGAAAAGCGGCCGCCGCGGCCGGGAATCGAACCCGCGACCTCGTGCACGAGCTGAAGGGATAGAGCTGGCACCCATAATAAAAAAAGAGTAAAAAAACAGCACCTTCGCAATGTATTCCAAAGCGCAAACTGAAACCGGACAACAGCAATAAATAAACAGCCGTCCCCGCCAGTATGCCGCAGATGAATGGAGTGGAAGATTCCGTTTTCAACAATCCCATTACAAGGCAGCGTGAATGCGACGGGCAGCATGGTGCTTCAAAGAAATGGCCATTTGAAATGGTTCCTTGCCACTGGTGCCACCAAAGTTTAATGAGCTGTGACATGGGTTCCAAGCGGTGCCTCAGAAAACCGCTTCTCTTATTGCGTTCACCAGGGTTCATAGCGTTGGAAAATGTAAAGATTACAGTTTTACGATCAACACTGTTTCGTCTATTTTTAACCCCAAAAATGGCTAATTATCTCCAATCATCTTGAGAACTAATGGACCAAGTTGAAAAATGTTGCCATATTTGAAATACAGTGGAATCTCGGTCATACGAATCTCAAGGGGCGGCAAAAATATTCGTATCACCCGAAAATTCGTATCATCAGAAAACGAGAAAAAATGGAAATGTGCCGCGCATGCGGCGGCAACAGGACGTCGGCTCTTGCCGTGAAGAGGTGCAGGTAGCTTCAGCGACCGCTTCTAACCTTTTGTTAAAATGCAGCTCAAGGTGTAAACTAAGTTGCTCATGCGGTAAAAAGGAGCTGACAGTGTTGGAGAAAACTGCACCATAAAATATCCGCGCCAAATATCCGCCGTGGAGGTGGCCCAGCCAGCTGCTGCGCGCGCTTTTAAACTGCCGCCCTAAAGAGCGCGCCTCCCCATTGGCGCAAGTCGGCAGGCTCCTCCCACTGCCGCGCATCATTTTCCGAGCGAGGTAGAATCTGACACAGGGGCGAAATCGTCGACACGGGCGTCAAAAGAACGCGCTCATCGCCGACGCGACGCACGCACACAGACTCAAGCGTGAACCGCATGCGATTCGTGCGGGTCGGCGTTGCGCGTGCGTTCTGCGTCGGCGATTTCGCCCCTGCGTCAGATTCTACCTCGCTCGAAAATGAATGATGCGCGGCAGTGGGAGGAGCCTGCCGACTTGCGCCAATGGGGAGGCGCGCTCTTTAGGGCGGCAATTTGAAAGCGCTCCGGACAGCCCGCTGGCCCCGCCGGAAATGGTTTAGGGCTTACCACGGTGGCGGATATTTGATCGGCGCTTCCCCTAACCGCGCGGACGATGCTTTGTAGTGTTGTTTTCGCCCACATTATCAGCTCCTTTACTGTACAAGCGACTTCATTGTTTGTTTCTTAAGTGGCATCTTAATAAGCGATCAGAAGCGGTCGGTCGAGCTACTCGCACCACTTCGCGGCTGGTGACGCCGCCATGTTGCCGCCGCGCGCAGCATGCGGGTGATGCGGGTGGTATTCGCGGCAACGTCAGCACGCCTGCGGCGTGTTTTCGCGAGCAGAAAACGCTCCATACGGTGCACGCTTCAACATAATCGACGCGCAAGTAGCGCAGGCAACACGGCAAGGCGACAACAGGATAACTAGAGCGCTGGGCATAGACAGAAGCGAGAAATGCGGAGAAGGCAAAATGGCGAGGGTATTCGCGGTCAGAAATGAAGGAACGATTGATTGCGCGGTTTATTCAAGAGGTATAATAAAAAAAAAAAGGAAGCTAGAGGCACCCGAGCTGCAGCCAGCGGAAATGAAAGGTACAGAGAGGAGAGATTGCAACGGGAGATAAAAGAAGGGAGGGAGAGGCGTCGAGAGGGCGAAACGTTCGGTTCGTTCGGAACAGCACCTCCCCACGAGGAGGATTACCGTCAGCAGGGGAGGAATGCTTTGTGCCCGCGCCAACCAAGGCCGCACGGCCGCACCAACACTCCCGCCTCCCGTCCACGCCGCAGTCGTCTGCTCGCGGCTCGCGTGTTCGTATCACCCGCACCGGAGTGATAAATGCGTACGGATCATCCGAAATTTTTTTACATTGCCCACAATGCATTTTGGCCGGGAAATTTGAAAAATTCGTATCACAACGAAATTCGTATCAACCGAATTCGCATCACCGAGATTCCACTGTAATCGGAGAAAAAGCATCAAGAAAGACCAATTCACCGAGTTTGCTTGAAAATTAAACTGTTTTAAGACCTGTGTCCCCTCTCAATCAATGTGTTTATACGCTACAACAAGGCTAGTGCAAATATTTGAGCACTTCGAATATTTGAATGAATATTATAGTATTCGAATTCACTTCGACCCGAATATAAAATTTCCGATATTTCGAACTATACGGGGTGAACTAAATATCACAACTGCGTTCAAGTACTATCAGGAGTTTTGGTTTTGTTAGGCAAGCCGCCGTGCCACTGACATCAGGCCTACATCTTGACTACATGTGGAGCCAAGACAAGCTAAGCCACATTCACAGCGTTGTCGTAGCCATTTTTATGCGCACAGGTTCGTCAAGGCAGTCAAGGCTCCCGTTTCATTGTTTCAAACAATGAAACAGTAACGAAACAATTTGTTTGGTTACCGTGTGGCACACGTGCAGAGAGCAGGTGTTGATTGCACTCCGCACTTGAACTTCAGTGGACATCAGTTGCTTCAATCAGTCAAGTTGCACGGCCAACGCGTCCACACGTGCCAACCCGATATAGAACTTTTTATAAAGGCCCCACCAGGACCGAAAGCTCAGTGCCTCAGTGACACAGGAAACTCAGTGACACCTGACAACTATTTGAATTTGCTTCGAGAGTATTCGACCCTGAGGACCATTCGCTTCAAATTTGCTTCAAACTAAAATATCACTATTCGCACAAGCCTAGCTACAACCCGCACCGACACCAACCTAAAAGACACCAAACCGCCATATTTACAGCAACAGTGCATGCCATTCACATTGAAGAACGATTTACAATAAAAAAAAAACAAATCCCACTGGGGTTGAACCCAAGCCAATTGTATCACAACCCACAGCTCTACCCCTTGGCTTCTGAAGCGAAACAGCGGGAGTTCTTTTACCAGTTACCGAAGAGACTGTGAGCAGAGTTCCAAAGAATGAGTAGATGGTGCTGTGCACATGCAGGAAGTACCCCTGTCTGGGAACAGAATGTTGTGTCCGAAATGTACCCTGTCCCATTTTTTTCTTTTCCTTTCCTTTTTTTTTTTTCTTTTTTGGCATTCACTGCAAGAATGTCCCGGCTTGATTTCTAAATGGACAGACAACTGGCTTTGGCGAAGTATATCCCTTTCAGTCACGAATTATTATATTCACTGCAGAAAAATTCCATACTTGGAGGTTTAGCAGTTTCAAGTGTCTAGAGGTAAGAAAAAAAAAGTTCAGTCTCTCTAGAGTACTTGTTACGCAAATGGCGTCGCGTCCCCATACGGAGACACCAAAACTCAAACCTGCTTTTCCCTATAAAAAAATAATAAATATCCTGAGGGAGTTTACAAACAAGGAGGTGAAATAATTATTTCTGCACATCAAAGAGGTGTTTTTAGCCTTTGTAAATGATTTACACCGCAGTAAAAGAGAACTTAGGACGGCAACACACCGGAGCTCCCACAAAACTTGCTGGCGTCCATCTTGAAACTATGTTTACGAGTGCGGTTCCGCCATTCCACATCACATGGTGCGACCTTTCACTTCCGTAGGTTTCGAACATCAGCCGCACCACTCTGCAGCATGAACTCTTTTCTTTTTCACGAGGAAAACGACGAAGATTCTTTTTCACGAGGAAAACGACGAAGAAAGTCGCATCTTCATATGGAGACACGGTGACTGAAAGGGATATACTAGTACTCTTTATGTGAAAGGAAACCCCTTATTTAAAACACCTCAATCCGCAAGAGGTTTCTTGACCGGGCCCTAGGACATCTAAAAACGGAATTTTTAGATCTATACGGCCAAAACGAATGTTGGCAACTATGACGAAAATCTGAGCGGCAACACACCTTTAATTGTACGTGAGATGAAAAGAGGCTTAAAGGAGCACTGACACCAGTTTTCGGCGTTAATATTATTGCACAGTTCATTTCCTTCACTCAACAGAATACTCAGGCTGAAATATGAGCGGCCTGCGACGTGAAGAACATAGTTCAATTGGATCTCATTTATCGCACCGACGGAGCAGCGCGCGGAGCGGCACTCAGCAAATGGACATCAACGTGACATCATCCAGGGAGAGCCAAAAGAAGCGATGCGGCAGCGCTCGTCAAAAACTCGTGACATCACTTCACGCCTGCGGCCCCACGAGCGGCGAGCGGGCGCAACACCCTCTCAAGCGGGCGCCGCTGACATTGCACAAAGTGGTGAGGTCAGGCAGGGAGTCTGTCATGTGAGCCGTTTGGGATGAAAGCGCGGGAATTTGAAACAAACGATTTTCAGGCCGTTAAATGTAATTAACTATCACACGCTGGAGTATTTGAAGTGCTGTTTCAGGTTGGCCAGACCATTAAGCACCGCTAAAAGCAATAAAAGTGTAACGTAAAATTTTCGTGTCAGTGCTCCTTTAAAACCTTGTCCCTGGCTGAAACAACGATAACGTCCAGCCTTTCTTATTCCTTTATGTGGATTTTGAACCGCGGCTTGAAACAGATGGAACTGTTCGCATACGTATGGTGGCGTCATGTTTACACAGTACAAGCTGCCACCTGTTAGACTCCGGAAAATTTGCTGCCAAATTAGAACTGTTTCCACCAATTTTATTGAGAACTTCCTCGTGCTTACCTCACTATATATGGTAGGCGTGCGATAATTCAAACTCTTGGTAATTTCCAACAAATTTAGAAATTTTGGCTGCCCCGCTATGTTTTCAATGTATTTTCAAGCCGCTTAGTTCAAACTGGTCCACTGCGCAAATTTGGTTAATTCGTACTATTTGCTTGTCCCTGCCAGGAAATATCTCCTGAAGTTGTCGCTTCTAACTGCACATTTGCTTCCTTATAGTACCACTAAACGTCTCAAATAGAGCCAATTACCCGCATACACTTCAAGTGACTGTCCTTGCTGGTATCATAAACTTTCTTTGAACTCTCATACAAACAAAGCAGTCATCCATTCATTAGTTTTTTTAAAGTGTGAACAGTATTGCGTGTGACTGTTGTATTACTAAATACATGTGAACGTTTCATTACAACACGAGTTGGTACGTTGCCCGGAGCCATATTTATAAGAACTCCTGATAATTCAAACAAAGCCCAGGGGTCCTTTTGAATTTGAGTGTACTCTAAAATGGTGGTTTTTATACAAGCTAGAGGTCATCAAGCCAGGAGCATAATGGAATCCCGTTTGGTGGGAAGGGTACATTAGAAAGAAAAAAAAAATAGATGCCGACCAGTACAAACAAAATAGCTTAGTGTTTCAATTTCAAGCACGGAAGCCTTGTTCAAAACGAATGCATATCACCACCAAAAGTGGATCGTTTAAATGGGCTTGAGTAACCACTGCAAAGAGTGTCCGTAGATCAGGTTGAGACTTCCATTGTTGCGATTAACTGTGCCTTCAGCTAGCGGCCGTGCACAGCACACAAATAGGCGGGCTGTCCCTTTAAAGGAGCCATGAAGACAAAATGCAAGTTTTGTGTTCTTCGAAAGATTTCTTGTTTTTATAGTGCCCCCAGTGCTTGTCCGAATGCAAACGATGCTTTATTCACTGAGAAATTATTTCAATTAGGTAAAAATTTTGATTTTTCCCGCTCAATCGTGCGTTTTCGTGGTCCCAATTACATCACAGGAACCAACCGCTCTGCAGCCTAGGGTCCCTTGATTCACGCATCCGCCGTATACGGTGGAGACACGTATGCGCTGGCGCCGCCATTTTGGTCCATTCGCTCGCTGCCGAAACAAGTCATTGTATCAATCCCGCGCTAAAATTATCGCCGCAAGGGGTTAACTGGCGAAGTTTGAATTATCTTATCTGTTTCGCGTTGCTGGGTCTCGTGGGAAACGAGAACAACGCGTTGTGCACATTGACCCAACTGCAGCAGCACAGGACCGTTCAAAGGGTGTCTCCACCCTGTACGTTGGCGCTGGCACTGAGGTACTCGCGCGTTTGTTTACGTTATTGAACCTAGATGGCGCCACCATACCGGCGGCGTGTCGTTTTCTTGCCTTTTTTCGTTCTGTGAGAAAATGGTTTCGTGAAACATAGTGCTCGCTCGACAAATATGTTCACGTAAGACACCGTCGCGTCAATCAATCGGCCAGTGTCGTCTGAGACAACCCAAAGCCCCCCGCAGTTCTGTGCAGCTAAACAAGCATAGTGCGCGCAGTACCAACAACAGCAGTACGAAGCGATACTTCTATGTTTACATGAGCTTTCGTAACTTACACTTACCACCATTCTTACGGCTTTAAAAAGAATGTGCCCTAAATTTAAGCGCAAATAGCTCGTTTGGCAAGCTTGTAGCTCTGCCTAATTTGCGTTTACTTTCGCCGGCCTCCGCCAATCGCAAACTGGCTCGAATGACATCATACAGTGATGGAACTGGCATTTTACCTCTTGGAGCACCTGTTGGAGCAGGCAAAATTCCAGTTTGGAGCAGCCATAAGCAACTTGGAGCAGATGCCAAAATATGCTTCTATACAGTTAAAAGAGTGAAAGCATTCACAAACAAACCGTTAAAGCTTCCAATATTTATTAGCAAAGGTAAATAAGACTAACTCTACAATCATAACAAGACTAGTACACACACACACACACAAAAACTGCTTATATGGAAAGTTTACATAAAATGCAAAAACCATCCAGGCTTTAGCTGAGCATTACCCAGACAATAAAGAACTTAGCAAGCAAACAAACAAACAAAAACCTGATGGGAAACTCTAGACAGAGCAAGATTACTGTAGTCTAGCGTCACCTACAAAAAGACAAAAATGCGCTGCTGTAAAGATTCTTAAAACTAGTGAAAACACATGGTATTCATCATTTCACCACCTTCATCCTGTCCGCTTTGATCGGAATTGTGGCTACGTCCCGGTTGTACCTTTTGGAAAATGACTGAATAGCACGAAGACCATTTATGCTCTCAATTGAAAGGTTGCAGCAGCCGGCGATTTTCACTAAATCCCCTTTCAACAGCAGCATTTCCGTGCGACAGGCACAGCAAAGACTTCACGAGCTTCCCTAGCAAAGGGTACCTTGGACCACTGTTTTTTCCCCGCAGAACAAAGATGGGTTGCCAGGCAACATCAATGCGTTCACCAGGGTCATACTGAAGCTTCTCCGTAGAAACGAGCGCCAACTCATCCATTAAAGCTGACATCTCTTGAGGTGGTATCACTTGAGGAACGTGTTGCGCCAGATTTCGGAACGCTACAACAGAACTTTCTTCATGAATGATGTCTGGTCGGAGGCACCTGAGATCCCTCAAGACAATGTTGTCGAGTGGCAGGGTTGATAGCAGGTAGGTTGCACACTTATGTAAAAGCTCTCCTTGCTCCAAGTCTGAACAGTTTTTTCTCTTCAGCTGACCACTCTGCGATGACTTTTTCTGTGTCACCCCCAATCTCGACGACTTGCTTCCAGTTGCTTGAACATTCAACATCAACAGATTTTAGCTCTTCCCCAGTGAGGTCCCGGTAGGCTTCAGTGCGCACAAACCGACCAAGAACTTTCTTGGAGAGCTTCACCCATTTCTTCGTACAAAACATGAACAAGCGGCTCAGAACGCTGGAACAATTCAAAAAGCCAACAAACAAGTCCGCCACGTTCGCAAAACAGTGCCGTGGCAAGAAGGTCTTTCTTGCTGAGGTTTTCACGAAGGCGCTTATAGACTGTACCAGCAGCACGAGGTCCTTGCTGCACATCTAAGACCATCGACTTCAGTGCAGGATACTGTTCGATGAAACGGTCCAGGGCAGGACCCAGACTCAACCACTGTGAGCTTACATGCCGGAGAAAGACAGATTCAGGCAGACCAAGGCATCTCTGGTTTTCTTTCAAAACTGCGCTTTGCAACCGCAGAGTTTTTGAAAAAGTGATAAGTGTCCATCAAAGTTGACTCCACATTGTGCCAAAAGCTGCAATTCCTTTTGCAAAGTGTTATGAATTTGTGCAAACTGCACTCTCCAAGGTTGAGCAACGTTGGTTTACATCATGCATGAGCTTCTTTTTTAAACTTTCATGACGTTTGGGCCGTCACTGTAGCAGCAGAGCATGTTCCTTTGAGGCAGGTCCTGGACAGCTTCCTTCACTCGCGCAAGCAAAACATCTGAGGTTGCAGACCCAAGTGAAAAGAACGCAAGTGCGCTGCCACAACCTGCTGGCAAACTTCGAAAAGTACCTGACAATGACGTCTAGCTGCTGGCACCGTTGTTCTGGAAGCGGCATTTCGTCGATTTCAATGGTATAATGCACGCTTCCCTTGTTAAGTTCAAGCATCGACGACTGCTTTCTTGAATACGGGCCAAGGCCATCGGACACAACGTAAAACACCTTTTTTCTCCCACATTGAAATTCTTTTGCGGCTTTGAGTCTGGAAAATCAGTGGAAAAATTGATGTCGCTGTGTCTCCCCATGAATATGGTATTCCAGCATGGCTACTGCAAGAACAAAGTATGTTTCTGCCAACATGGCTCGATCGGCTTCTGAGATTCCCAACCCTGCAGGAAGACAGGACTCCAAAAGAGATTGCGTCGCAGCCGGCTTCTTCAGTGCCCCCAAGTTCATCTCTGTGTTGCTTGCAAGCTTCAACATGTTGCTTGTTGTTTGCATGTCGCTTGACAGCACTACGCCATGATGAGAACAATGAATGACTTTGCTGCAAAAAATGCACGTCGCTTCGTCTTCTTTTGGGCCGGGTCTGCACCACACGGAAATTAAGTCACCATTGGCATCTGTCTCATTTAGCACTTCTGTGTTGAACTGTGCTTTTTCCGCCCTGAAAAAGAATGTGCGGCACATCAGTACACACAAAAGCTCACTGCTCTGTACATTTGGCTCAACTCTGACTATTTATGTGAGTTTGCAAACAGAAGCACTATCATTTCAGTCCAAAAAAGTTGCCAGAACTCGTAGATAAACCACCTTGGCCATTTAAAAACAGCGTGGTAATCAAGACATTCAGCATTTTTGGCGGCCCTACAACTTCTTTGTCATACTGTAGATGGAACTATTAAGTGGAAATTTCTGGGAAACCTAACAACTGTAATTGTGCACTGGCATTTTCCCAGTTTTAAAAACCTGCCAAGACACCACACCTGCCACCAAAAACAGCTACAAAAATTGCAGAATGTATAAACACTCATTCCGATGTTTACTCACAACAGCAAACTAAACACACGGTCGCTTTTTTGCGAACAAAAACACTGAGTACAGGCTCTTGCCGCCGTTCCCGCTAGCACAACTGACGCATTTGCCGTTAGAGAGCTTTAGTTAGGCAGTTTTAGCATATCGAAACCGTGTTTACGTTACCATTGAGCGTGTTTACGGGAGTAGACTGCGCAGCGTGAGAGTTACCGTGAACGGTAACTTACCGGCACAGGCTTCACCGTCGCCAGCGCTTCCGGTAACACGGTAAACTGTAATGCAAACACGGTAACGATATGCTAAAACTGCTTAGTGGAAAGCACCACTTTGGTGCACCCTTAGCGTTAGCGGGCCACCTCGAAAACGCCATGCTAAAACTCTGCTAACTGCTGACGTTTACGCGCCCGCAATCGCAAATGGATAACGCCTCGTTATGTTACGTTTACGCCATACTATTGAGTAGAATGTGCGAGACGTTTGGATAACCCGCTGGTGAGCCGTTGAACCCGCATTCTTTTAATCTGATATCATCCCCCCCCCCCCCGAACCGTCTGAAGTTCACCACAACGTGAATCAAACTCCCATACGCCCATTCACAAAAGCATGTCGACATGTGAGCGCCCCACAAACAAGAAAAGGCAAGGACGTAGCTTCGCGGTGAGCGCCGCGTCACGTGCATGATGCAGACACCAGTTTACAGAAAAATGTCCGAACGGACGATTAGGAATTTAAATGCGCATTCATTTCTACCAGTCACTTGTGCTTTGTGTGCTGGTTCACTGCGACAAATGCACTGTCCCGCGAGCATTAGAGAACAGAGCAAAAGACGCAAAAAAAGTGAGAACGATGAAGACGAGTCGAAAGCCTTACCAACTCGCATCGTTGAAAGCGCCATCCTGCCACAGGCGTGAATTCAAGTGCCCCGGAGTGGCCACAAAGCCA
>JABSTR010000100.1:0-35573 GCA_013339765.2 Haemaphysalis longicornis
TTCCTTGAACTCAAATTCCAAATTTTACAAATCTCTGTTTTTTTATGTTGTGTCTCTGATAAAATCTGGTGTAACAGGATGAGTTTTTTTCTGTTTGTGCCCCGGAATTTTTTTTGCAAGAGTTCAGAAAAGTTCCTTTTATTGAGTGCATTGAAGTCCAAGAAATTGACGGACGTGACACCCACCTCGTTGTAAACAACAGCGCCCTCAATTTGCGCTATTGCACCATTGACTGAAACCTAGCAGACTAAATAGGGGCTCCGTAAGGTATGCAGACGTGGTAATGTTTAGATGTGAGTTGAATACTGCTCTCTGATGCTTCGACAGAGACACAGCTTTCACAGACCTGATAGAATTTAAGTGTATAACCCACGAATGTATAGTTTTTTTTTCGAAAGACGTTATGTAATTTACGCAGCCAGCAAACAATATTGCCGACTATGCTTTGGACACGGGTGTGCAAAATACTCTGTCACATCTCTGTTCAAGTTGTACGTGATTTCCTCACGTTGCATCTTAGCTCGATTGCGTAAATAATGTAATTTCTCAACTTCTCCGCGAGTTGTAGCAGTCCGTCTTCAACCACGCTCATCAATCGTCCGGACTAGTGCGTCATCGCTTCTAACCGGAACCTACGACTGCGGCAACCGGATATCGTTGCTTGCCTCAATGGGAACTACAGAACCGTGAGAACTGTAGCGTGAAAAGGTGGACAATAGTACTACAGCGGTAGCCAAAGAAAGGATGCGGGATTTAAGCATAGATATTTCAGGTTGCGCAGTAAAATTTGTTGTACATTCGGTCGGTCGTCGCATGCTCGCCAGACACAGTCGCTAGCTGTGCCTGCATCTTACAGCCCAATAGCAACGCGCCGCCCCCAGCGTAGCTAATGTCAGCGCCAGCTTTGACTCCGCCATCTGTACTCGGGGGGCAAGTGAATAACGCCGAAACAAAAATTCAAGAAGGCCTCGATTACGACTAGAAACGAAGGGGAATGTAATACTATTGCCAGAAACCGATAATTCCCACGTGAAATTATACAAATTTAATTTCTTTTTCTTTTTTTGCTGCCCTGTCACACCCTCGTGCACAACGATGGTTGGCTGCGAGCGGAAAAATTAGGAATTTTCATAAAATACACAGGTATTTATTTCCAGTCACGTAAGCATCTTTAACACGGTCCTACAGCCAAGTGGCACAGCCGCTCTCACAATCAACAAAAATACAGCGAATCCTTAACCATTTTTCCCACACTACACAATGCCTAACCAGGGAAGGAGCAGAAATGACAGAAGAAATGACAAGACTTGCGCATGCACTGGTCACGCGACACATACTGTGCAGCAAGGACGTACCACAAACTGCAAACTATGATGAAAACCCCGTAAACACCATCCCCAGGACGGAAGGCTTCATCCTCCCAGTTTTCACGATCTCCGCAAAGTTTCTTAAATATAGTCATATTTTTCTTTGAAGAATTTAGAGTGCCCATTACCAGAGCCCACAGAAAACGCCTAGAAAAAAATTACAGCGGGCCACCTTACTGAATAAACGCACACTAAAGATAAAATACTATGGGGCGCCATGATGAGCCCATAACCGACCCAGCGAATCTTCATAAACGTGCTCCCCTACCAAGAAACATAGAAAGAAACCTATACAAGGACAGGTGAAAAGCCACGAAGCAATTCCTTCGAAGAACATTCCAAAACCACAAAAACACAGTTTATGCAGACTCCGGGATGTTCGATAGTACAACGGCAACAATACTGGTAGCGGACTGTGCGCATCATTGTAATTCATAAACTTACCAGCCCCGGCCCTCAGGACCAACTCTGGTTTGCGGAGACGACGCGGCGGCCAGGGCCCACGGCAACCCGGACTAGCGATGTCACCCACTCAGAACAAAATGGTAGTAGTGGTCTGTGATGATAATGTTTACTACTGCTACTACCATTATTCTCCTAAGGCACATGAACTCGAGCTCGAATTGGAGCCCTTCCGTTCGCGATCTGTCAACGAAAATATGGATACAAGCTTAAACAACACTACTCATAGGCACTCTCAAACGCTATTAGGCTGCTGGCCGCAGGCCTAGTTCATAACGCTTCAAACAATTCTCCCATTCACAATACTGAAAGTTAGCATCATACTGAAACCAGGTTACAAGGGTATGGAAGGAAAAGGTGCAGCCGACCGAGAAATACGCAAACTCGCATAGTCTGCTTCTTGCAACCACGACTGCGGCATTTCCCTTCTCTGATAAACATATCAAGAACGCACTTTGCCTTACGCCTAGATACATAATTCTCCATCTACTATACGCCAAAGAATCGCAGACGCCAAATTATCTTACCACCAAAGAATCGCACACTCTGTGGAGAATACAAACGGAATCATATACCCACTTCTAGATGGACGAAGATGTCTGGTAGGAAACATGCGACATTACCTTAAAGTGTGCCAAATATGCTGAAATACCGACCCTCTTCTATAGAAGTAGCCCCAGTAGCCCAGAGGAGACCAACTGAAACAATTAATTCATTTCTTCTATTTTAGACGTCGAATGTTATCTCAAGATCAGCGTGTTACCTCAAGGTTAGTGTGAGCTGATTGAGAGGGCAAGGGGAGCAGCTGCTGCATTTGGGGTCATCGAATTTGGGCCCCACCCTTGGCTCTCCTACGTGGCCCCTTTTCCCGAAGTACCGCTATATCTTACTCAGTGAAGGTATTCCGGTTCTGTTTCCGTCTCTTAGAAAAAAAATTGGCCCCGTATCTGCTCCTTTCGTTGCACATGTCGACGAAAGACGATATTCGACTGGCGTACCTGGCCAGTAAATGCCTCCATTCTCTTTCTCGCTCACCTCTCACGCTGTTCTTCTTCCGTCTCGTTCCTCCTAACATAACACGCTAGAGGTTTGCTCAAGTCAATTTAAATATACCGTGTTCCATTGCTTCAAGTCGGGTGCCTCAATGGCAGCGCTGCCTTACGGCGGAGACGACCGCGAAGCGAGGCACCATACTACAACGTTTATAAAACCTGGCTGCCCTAGTCCACGAGCGTTGCAAGCTGACCGTGGAACCTATCTAGTGGAGCCTTTTGTTGCTGTTGCCGTTTGGTTTTTTTTAAATGCCGCCAGGTAGCGCGGGCAACATAACAAATTACTGTGTTTGGGTAGCCCAAGAAAGACTATCGTCTTTAAAAAGAAATCAGACAGAGAGACATAACAAAATTACGGCGTTTTAGTAGCCCAAGAATAGACTATCGTCTTTAAAAAGAAATGTTGAGTCTGACCACGCTGCTACGATATACACTTTGACACACTGGCGCTGCCGCCTCCTTGAAAAACGGCGCCAACGCCCCGCGGCGGCATCCATTCACGACGTCACCCTGACGCCACACAAGCGTAAATTGGCTCCGTCCTTTCTGTGCACTCGTTAATAAAAACCGCTGCGGCTAGTCTTGCTCTCTTCGCTGAGCTTCAGTGCTCGGACAGCCTCAATAGTAACTGCGCCAACACCGTTCCATAACGCTACCTCGACGCACATAATAACTGCCACATTTAAGGTGGCCGTTGATTTGCTCCAACTCAGAAGTGGGCCAATAGGCCCGACCTTATTTGAGTTACAAAACTCAAGCACGCGCGTAAAGCTTGTACCGCGAAATAGAGAAAATTCTTTTTTGTGATTTTTGAAGCTACCCGATGAGCGTAGGGTAAAATTATTTTACAAGGAAAATTCACATCTCCTTATTACTGTTCAGCCCGCGTGCTTATTTCGTTGCCAAACGAAGGAATAAATTCTACTAAGTCATACTAAGTCGTTGCCAAAGCTTGCCTGATTACAAAATGAACCTGGAAAGGTGGTTGCTTGAGTGGATTGGTGTAACTTATTGCTTCCGCAAAGCGTGGACTACCGAAGGGGACAACACAAATAAGGGAATACACACAGCGCCAATGACCACTAAAGTTTCTTTTCGCCTAACTTAGGCGAAAAGCGAAAACAACCGTATGTTCGTCATTCGGCGCATGTTGAAGATCCCCAGGTAGTCAAAAATTAATCCGGAGCCCTCCACTTCGGCGTCATCCACTACGGAGGAGTGTAGCATCGGCGCGTTAAACCCAACCATGAATTTTATTAGGCGCGAAGAACCTGAGCACCTTGCGTTCCACTGGGCTTGGTGTCCGTATATACAGTGTTGCGCATGCGCGAGGAGCATTCGAATGAATTGGATTGGATTGCAATTGAATATGGATTGGATTGAATTGGAATGAAATGGATAGAATTGTATCGGATTGGATTGTATTGGGATTGTAAATACTGTACACACGCGAGTGGGCAATGCAACGGGGGATTTACGTTAAGAACGATCCCAAGTGCCTCGCCAACTCGTCATGATTCACTTCGTGGAGATGCATAATTTTGTTTAGAGCCACACCACGTATGAATACTCTCACTGTCGACGCAATCAAGCAGGCGATGAGGCGCGCCATAGTGGAGGGATCCGATAATTTTGACCAACTGGGGATCTTTAACGTGCGCCAAAATCTCGTACGGGCGTTTTGGATTTTGCCCCATCAGAAAAGCGGGCCGGCGCGGCTGGAAATCGAACCCGCCGACCTCGTGCTTAGTACCGCAAACGCCTTAGCCACTGAGCCACCACGGCGGGTACTACAACAAATCTAAAGGCGTGTTTGGGACAACATGTTGTGATTATTCTTTCACATTACCCGCCGTGGTGGCTCAGTGTTAAGGCTGCTGAGCACAAGGACGCGGGTTTTATACTGGCTGCGGTGGCGGTCTTTAATATAGAGACGTTGAGCGAAAACGCCCGTCTGTAAACATTTCGCCGCACGTAAAAATCAATCAGGTTGTCGAACTTAATCCCAAGCCGAGCACTGCTGCGGGCAGCATAGCCCAAGTGTCGCTTCGGCGCGTTAAACCTTAATCCAACCAGTTAAATTCTTTCACGTCACCAGTCGTTTTACCCCCGAACATTGCGAATAACCGTAAAATTCTATTTGTTGTGAATGCGCAGTTTATCAGGATTCGTAGGAAGTTTTTATTCCTGAAGAAACTTTCTGTTGTTCTTTTTATAATTCCCGCAGGCAAGTGCCTTTGACTCGGAACAGCTCTAAAAATATACTGTTATTATTGTCATTGCGAAGTGTATACAGCCTTCCGACTGGACAAACGTTCGACTCTCGTATCGGAACGCGGCGTTATCAGTCTTTCCAGAGCAATTGACCAAGCACGTGCAGTGGGGCCTCTTATATCTGCTCGAGTACGGTCTGATAAGACAGATTTTCGTGAAAAGGCATTGTTGTACAAGGCACGCGAGCCTACATCTTTTGTGATCATATAAAATAGGGGTAAGTATACAAAAACGTGTATATATTATACATAAGGCATACATTATACATAAGGTATACAGTATAAATTGTGCATAAAGTAGGCATATATTAATCTAATGTATATTCGATAAAAAAAACAACATTCTTCCATTTATGCCTGTTTCACTTACTGTTCGTTGTCAATTGACCACGGAATTAAACGTCAGCCGTAAATAACCTACTGCTATAAATGAAAAATTGGCGAAACAAGGTTTGAAAACGGCCGAAAAAGAAGGGCGAAAATAGAAGCAGCCATATTACCAGAGAGAAATATTCAACAAAAAATATGCATCTGACACATCTACAAATGACAAGCACTAAAAAAGGAAGCCCGGAAAATAACGCTGCAAACGCGAATAAAAATATCGGAGCAATGGACCAGTTGGGTAAAGCATCAAATTTTGTAAAACCGTCAATGACGGCGAAGGAACAACCCATAATCATTGTAATAACGCAGATTTGAATCATAGGAATATCGGAGTTTCGTAATTAAAAATAGGAATGAAGAAATAATTATAGTTTAATTACAAAATGAACGGGTGAAATGCAAAATAGTGCATATCACACGCCGCTCCTTAAAGAAAGCAAAAAGCCTAGAGAACAAAGGCCGAAGCATGATGGGGCAAACTGTACATCACAACACTTCTGCGTCTTCTAAGCCAAAGTTCAGATGATTGGTAAAACGTAACGATGAAGATCTGAACGTTACAACAAACGAAAAACTCTGAAGGTACGAGCCGTTGTTTAGCAAATCGAACGTATGCATATTGAACACGTGGCCAAAAAAAGAAACACAAAAATACGAAATCTGGAAAAGACCGCCCGACACAGGAATAAAAATACCGTGAGAACGTGCCAACCCTCCACCATGTGTTGTATTTAAAAAGAAAATATAAGGATATTTGCCGAGTTTAACTAATTTAATCGCCATAACACGTAAATGTAGATCATTGGAAAAAGAAAAATAAGAGAAACTTTGGAATAACAAAAAACAATAAAGTCCGCAACTCATGGAGTCTGACTTTGACTAGCGCCGTGGCGTAGGAGTGCTGGGGTGACTAGACGATGGCCTGAATTAGCGCCGATTTTTATCTCAGCAATAATTATTGATATCTTTTCCTCTCAACTTTCTTACAAATATCATCCACCCGCTGCTCCTAATTTTTTTCCCGAAACTTTCTCTGGCAGAAGGTTGGGGGTCAGTCACTGTCACACAGCCTTCGCCGCATATGCGGGGCCAATGTTTTTCGTTCCTCATATTGTTCGCTTTTAGTGTCAGCGGTGATTAGGTTTCTGTACGAATGCTGTGCAAGCGTCTGGCGTACACGAGTCCGTCTGTTCTCGACGAGACAGCTAGGCCTTGAACGCAAACTTCATTCGTTATAGGCCTATCCTGATTGACTCGTGCTTCATTGGAGCACATTTGGGCAGCAAAAAAACCGCCCTTAACGCAGATAAAAAGTTTTCCAGGTAATATAAGAACACGAAAAACCATACAAAAACTCGGGAAGAACTCCAACTGAATTATAACAACAACAAAACAGTCATGCTTTTATAATCAAGAAAGCTAGCCTTCGCTGAGTCAACTACGCGGCAGTTGAAACAGTACTAAAGAGGCCAAAATCACACCCAACTGAAAAAACAGACCCAATTCTGGCAACCGTGAAGTCTGCTGAAACAACGGAGATGGGAATTTTCTATGCGAAGAATCTTTTTAGCTTCGGTTTCTTTCTTGCAAGCACCGTCGAAATCGCCTGAGGGGCTGATTGTCGCATGACTTGTTTTGAGATCATTTGAGTAACACATGAGTTTAAGGCCATTTTCTGTAATCATACTTCCTCCATAGATGTACATGCTCCAATGTGCAATACCCAATGTTGCAAAGCCAGCTTACAAACAAAGGCTTACAACCAATCTTCTTCTAGTTGGCTTCACCTCTGAACAAGAGTACATTGCTGGCAACACGTTTTCAAGGAGCAGTATGCGCTGTACTATAGTATATATGAAGACCCTGGGACATTTGTTTTCTAAATGTCGGGATTCTTTCTATCCTTGGAGAACCGGCTTTTCCGCGGCAAAGAACCCGGTCGAGAAAGAGCGTGACACAATCCAGCAGACACTGTCGTCGGGGCCAGTCCTAAAACAGTGCTCACGCTGACAATTTTCCTCAACAAATTGCGAAACGAAATGCTCAATAATCATTCGTGTATATCTGTAACAGCTGTCAGTCTTCACTGAATTAATGCCGCAAAATTCGAAAGGGATTCAGAAGGCAAAAGCACACAAAATAAGAGAAAATGTGAAAATAGGCCTTACGGATTCCGCATAAAATCATGTAATATAAACAGTTTGAACATAACCAAAACCAACATAAAAGGGATCAAGCCTGAGCGTAAATAGCGAGACTGGAACTACCATAAATGTAAAAAACTTCCAAAAAAAACTTCCAAAAGATGTGGGCATAAATAAGTAACACTGGTCATAAGAACCACTCTTTTTCTAGTAAAACAAACAGTTAATGATGTGGCATAAATATATAACACTGGTGATAAGAACCAATCTTTTTTCTAGCAAAACAAACAGTTTAAACTACAAAGAAGCGACGCGAGTGAGACTTCTATCCGGTTCATACCATTCCTAGGCAGCAACGAAACCTCTCCAGTAGGAGAGAAGGAGGTTCGTGCTGCTTTAAGCAACGTATAAAAAATTACCAGTGTCTTAGCTCGGCTATGCTGGGATATACGTAGCGTGAGCTAAGGCTCAGTTGGTTATTCTTAGGTTTCCTGGTTGTCTAGTATTAGCTGATTATCATGCTTACTGCTGCTAAAAGGATTTTAAACCAATCCAATCCAATCCAGTCCAGTAAAATCCAGTCCAGTCACTGCTCCTCACGCATGCGCAGCACGGACCTCCAGGAGCCACGCGAAGCGGCTATCAAGTGGCTCCGCCGCACCGTCAGACTTGCGTAATGCGCAATGGAGGCGCACAGCTGGGCACGCGGTGGCGCCAATGCGTCCGCCGCGGTTATGACGTTACTCCTATGAAATGCGCAGACCGGCAAATGTGCAAAACCCATATCTGTACACACACGTACTCCAATTGGGTCGGATTATAAATCGAATCCAAACCAACCACTTCAATGCTCAGTCGCGCTTGGCGCAGCAAGGGCCTTCAAGGTCCACGGGAAACTGCTTACCCTACAAAAACACGTGGAAATTTGTTCGAACGTACCCTGAGACGTCCCAATGCATCTTTGACCTTACGATGCGCTACACCACCACCGCATATAGTGAATACCCCAAGAACACCAGAAAACGGAGTACTGCATTTTCTTCCCCACATCGTCAACTTACGGCAGATGAAGCCATGCCTATAATTAAAATGTAAATTCATTCATAAATATTGCTAGCGGTGATTTCGGCAAGCGATACTACCGCTTTCACAGAGTACTGGAGACAAAGTGGAGAGACTGCTGCCAATATTCGTCCACGTGGGCCTGCCTATATCACTGGGCAGGGTACCAACGTTTGGCAGGACCCGTCACCACACGTCAGTAATACTATGGGAGTCCGCCCTCGCAACCCTAACACATCGAAAAGTACGTATATGGTAGGGAGATTACAGGAGCAGGAGCTACTACAGCTCTGGACCAACGGTTCCACACGTGACTGTCTAACCTGTCTCTCCAGCTCCCCTTTTTCGAATCTTTGTTGCAATAGAGTTCATTCACGCAGTCAGCCTGTGTGGGATATGGATTTCGAATAGGTTCCCATGTGTCCCCGCGACATCGTCCAAGAAAATCGGCGCCACGGTGCCCGGGTAAAAGTGACACGTTTCCGATTGTGTCCCCTTTTACATTGGTACGGTGGGCTATAGCTCGCGTGTGTTCATCCTTGGCCTAATAAGTGTCTCCTTTCACCGTCTGCCTCCTCCGATGCCATGTTCTGAGCGCTCCGTTTGGATTGGCTAAGGTCGGGAGGTTGGTCAACCACGTTGCCTTGGAGGAAGCACACACCTTCAGGAAAATTATCCAAGCCAAGAATTAGCAAGGATGTCTTGCCATTAAATAAACAATTACAGCCAGTTTAACGCTTGTGTAACCTAATGAAAGAGGGGAGCTGTACTCCGCGATCCTGTCCGAACCAGCGCGGACGTTCTTTCCATTCGATGTCCGCTGTTTTGGTAGCGCGCACGGGCAAGAGTTCACCGGCGAGCACACTGCGGCCTTCCAATCCTTCGGCGTCCATCGGGCTACATCACCTTTAGATGCTGATAATTGTATTCTCTCTCTCTCTTGCTCTCTCTTCCCAACGCGGGAAAGTCCGTCGGGTGGCCGCGCTATCTCTATCTCTCTCCTTTCCTCTCGACCCCCTGGCGCGTCAGCGAGGTTCATCACACCAACTGTCAGCCCAACACGCACGGTGCATTTGAATGCGTGCAATGGACGGCATGTCAAGGTGATGGCGCCACGTCTCCACCATGCGATGTACTTTCGCCAGGCGTAACGGACATAGCGAGGTGGAATACAACTGCGCTGTTAAAAAGGAAAGCTAGCTAGAAAAGGAACTTGTCGACCATGCAGCAGTGCCACCTAGTAATCCCGTTTTCCGCTCCTCGCACTTCATTCAGAGAGTTTTTCACAGGTCATTATCTTGCACTTTCCTGTACGCGGTGCAAAAGCGCCTCATTCTCGTCGCACTGCAATACGATTACGATGATGGTGATGACGAAAGGCTTTCAATGTTCTTTGGGGGATTAGTTTTAAACAACCACATCGTGTGTTTTATTCCTATTGTTCGGTTCGTGACAAACTTTTTCCACTCCACCCTCTTACTCTTCTTATGTAATCCCCCTCCCTGATTTCTAATTGTCCTCCTTACATAGCACCTTTTGCCTACCTTGCACATCTTCCCTGCTAGTACCGCAAATGCAGTGCAGAAATTCCTACCTCACTCTGTTAGTTTACTCTGTCTAAGGTACCTCTCTCTCCTCTCTCTATCTTTCTCTCCGCGGCTACCTTCATTCCAGTACTTAATATGCACTTTGAGCATAATCGTCATCATCATAAAACTTAGTTGAGAAAGAACGGTGTTAGCAGAAGATAGTTAAGGAAAGCCCTCTTTCCAGAGCCCTTGGGGCACTTGTTGCGGTCCCGGCCTAATAGATTCTCCGCCAGACAGTTAACATCATCTGGACTCCTGACCGTTAATCACTGACGGCAAATAACTTTGCCCATCAGCTACCCTGCCCACTCTCTCCCTCTCCAGGATTCCCAGGACACCACATTGTCCATCCCGCTCGTCACAAATTAAGACAATAACACAATATTATCGGTACGACAGCCCACACTTACGACCCCCTCAACCTGCACTCTCCAAGGTAAGAACAATGGCTACTCCGCAGATAACGAGTGTATTTCCTTGCCCAGTTCACCTACATCGCATGTTTCCAAGTCAATACTTTGCTCAATGCCAGTTCTGTTCACAGCGCGGAAGTCTCACCGCAATCCTAAACTTTAACCTCTAAAATCTCCTCCTCCCGTCTGAGCTGTGGGAGAACCTGGTGACCAGTGGTCATCTGGAAGACTGACAACTCCTGGTCTAGCAAAGCAAAGACTCGCTGTTCACCTGATAGATTCCCGGTCTAAGGAACTGCTCCCACTTCAGAAAGCTGAAATTAACTTTTCTCTCTCTCACCCCCCTTTGAGTCAATGAAGACAGATGTGTATGCTAAGCGCCCCTCGTTTCGGGAATTACTAAAGTTTCAAAAATATAACTTATGGTGGCCGCTAACTGTTTCGTTGTTAAACACCATTAAAAGCCGGTAACTTGAGACATTCAGCAAGTTAGATGGCCCCACTGAAGCCTGCGCCTGTTTTCAGAGTTCGTGTGTTCTCTGATGTGGTGGCTGATGCAGTGGCCCGTTTACCTCGCACAGCTTCTGCCACAGCAGAGCTCGATTTAGGACCCACTGGGCCAGGGGTGCGGAAAAGAGATAGGGGGAGATGGTTCCCTCCTGTTGTCAAAAAGAATGGCCTTAGCCACCTTTGTCTTGGCACATTAATAGAAGGCAGGGTTCAAATAAAAAAGAAATGGTTAGAGTTGTTTAAATGGGTCATTTGTCAAAACATGGAGAAAGTCTACCAATGCTAAACATTACTGGAAATTCAGACCCCCCACCTCAATTGTTTCTTTTCTACGCACAAATTGTTAGGAACCCAGTACATTCGTTAGTTTTTATGCCTCCTAACAGAGAGGAAATGATTTAGTTCACTTAATTTAATACGGGCAAAAACACTTCCAAGGACATCTCGAGCGCCATGCTGTGGCTACAGTTCCTGTTTCTACTGAAAAGTACCCCAAAATATTAATAACTATTCTAAGTAAAATTTCCTTAGTGCCGAAAGCGCTGCCACTAAATAAATGCTGCACGTTAAGGTTCAGCTGGAAGAGCCAGGGATTACCCTTGTAAAAGAAATTATAATTTCAACTCCGAAAAAAATACCACTGTGGTTTCTAAGACCAGGAATTCGTCGTCATCAGCAGCAATTATCATCTGCTCTCTCACCTTTAAACAGTTTCTCAAGCATCTGCATAGCCGTACTAACAGGAAGTGATTGTGATGTCCCATCTTTCACGACTTGATTGCCTGCGAGCTTCCTAGGTACTTAGAGGACAGCTGTGATGGCACCACGGCCACCTGCGGAGCAATGTTTGCATCTGCGTAAAAGTTCGTAGCTGTGCGTAGTGTGGCTATTCTCTGCGTCCGAGTCGCTTTTAGTAGAATTATATTTAAGGTAATATTCGCAGAAACCAGAAGCTAATACATTACGTTTTCGGCTGGCTTACAGCTTACTCTGAGGAAGAAATGCAATAAAGTTAGAGCAAGACAGTGCCCGCAGAAGTGCTTCGCGATTGTTCGTGTAAATGGCTGGTTTCGACATTTATTAACAGTGACATCCTCCGCGTTGTGGAGTAAAGCCATTTCTTCCGGTAGAGGTTTGGACGTAGACTCTTGACCCACGTCTGCTGTCCACAAACACAACGAAGGTACTCAGAATCACATTCTTAGCAGTTAGTTGTCAGCGGGTATGCCAAGACGAGTTCTACCCTAGTAACGAAAAGCAGTTTTACGCTCGTTTCCTGCAACTATCATATCCACATTTGTGGCATGCTGCCCTGGGTGTCGGTCGTCACACTTACGCAGTGGGGACCATGGTGGCAGATAACCGACGATCTGGGAACTCACAACCGCATAACCTCTTATTTGTTGCCCTGCGCCTTGGTTTGGTGGACTTACAAGCTGCCGTGTGGTTGCCATTCCTAGATTTACTGCATTAAAAAACTGCAGGCTGCTAGAGGAGAATGCGACAGCCTGACCTCGGAGACACTCCCCAATATTGCTGGCTGTCGGCTGGAGCATATTCTTCGAGACCATTGTAATTCTATGTCTTACAGTGACGATAACCCAGTTCAACACATGTATAGGTTATGTAACTACCATCGCGAACGCCGCACTTTTGGTGAGAACTAATATCAAGGTACATATAGTCTCATTTAACCGATTCACGAACGCCTTCCTTCACGCTAATCAAGCTATAAACACACATTTCAGGGGCGGCTGTATCACTGTTAGTACATCTCGAATTTGAGAGCTTCTTTCAGAATTATCCGTTTAAATGCATATAAATTATTTGGCGTGTTATTTGTTGTGCCCTATCTTACGATGCCATATCAAACAGTTTTATTAATATTTTCCCGCTATTAGATGCAAGATTTTTTAAAATACAACATGCAAGTCACCCGCGCATTATTTCCTCGCCGCAGCAAAATGCAGAATTACGTCGATAAGCAAAATGACAATGTATTTGGCATATACACAGATGTTCCTCCTTATTGAAGTCCCCTTATCTCTTCCAACTAAGCCTCGCATGAACCATTAGACAAATGCTCCACTCCAACTTAACTAAACAAGAAATTGTATGGATGCTTTCTTCCGGAAACCACGAAGAGTTCTCTAGAACAAAAAAACATTATTGTAATGTTTTATCAAAACCGTCAACCATATAGGATCCAAGGCTTGCTTTGAACAAGCTTATATTACATTCCCAGCTATTAAGGTGGTCCACACTTGCTCATCGACGATCGTCATATATGCGAATTTACAAATACTGCGATCCTGTTAAAAAATTCCCCCGCATTTCCCCGAAGGGGAGTATGAGGGAAGTGCGAAGCACGGGGTGATGCTATGAGGGGGAGTTTGTTGAAGTTTGGTGGCATTTGCCCGTTAGTTACATTAACACCCCCTCGTGATCACGTTCGGCTTAACACGCCTCGTTTGTCCCTCTGCGGAAATCTTGGTGAATTAACGTGTATGTTCGAGAGGAGGAGCGCACCGCACCGCAGCGCACCGCAGCTGCGAAGCGCCGACCGGAGTGAAGGGAGAGGAGGCGCAGTCACGTGAGAGAATTGCAGAACTAGCGGGTTTGTAGTATCACGTGTACACCACGCAGTTATCAAGCCGCTATAACGCCGCTGAGTCGCCAACGCACGCCGCTGACGACGTAGTTTGAATGCGTTAAAGATATAAGGCGCGTTACTAACACTGATATCAACGTCGCGCGTTCCGCTGGAAACAGAACGCGCAAGAGTTCAGACAACCCGGTGGGGTGGGAAGGATTTGTCGATGTTTGCACGAGTCTACTGTGTGCAACTTATTTCTTGTAGCCAAAGTGTTCTACGTCCTCCAGGTGCTGTCCATGACGAGAGTTTCTGTTCAGAAGCTACACAGAGTGTTTGCGGTTTTTATTTGGGGATCGACTTGGGAGCGGACCAGCCGCTCGAACCTGTTCCGCGCGGTTCGAAAAGGAGGCTTGGGGCTCTACCACTTGTTTCTGAGCAGATTGTGTCGAGGTTTGTTTCTTAAGGGATCAGAATAATCCCTTTCTACGTACTGTCATTCAAGTGCGCCTTTGTGATCACATACCTGAATTTGTTGTGTCCTCTTTTGGGGGTAGACGAACGAGTCTATGTGGTTTCCTGCGCGAAGTTGTATGTGCGTTCAAATTATTGAAAGTGAGATTTCGATTGAGTACTTGAGCAACGTACCACGCAAAAAAGTTATATAAGGACCTCATTGATGTTATGTTACCCATTCCCCTATACAGGTCTATGTATGCAGTGGGAAGGGAAGGCGATGTGCTCCAGAGGGTAAGAGAATGCCCGTGCGCGCCCCGTTAAAAGTTTCTTTTTTCAGCTCCACAGTGGCACGCTTCCCTGTAAGCCATGGCTCCACGAGAAAGGATTAGACATACATTGGAACATTAACTGTCGCATATGCTTAAAGCCCGAAAACTATTGACCACATTTTTCTAGACTGCTCAGACGCGAGATTTCACTGGGACATCCTACAGCGCACTGTTAAGAAGGACCTGCCCATAAACCCTTTCGGGATCCGTTTCTGTCTGTGTGTGATACAGGGGGCGTGCCATTCGACATGTTTATGTTGATCAGTATGCACAGCTTGTGGCGCACAAGGATGGCTGACAGGCATGCCGATCCCAATGCGCGGCCCGCTAGAGAGTATTTCATTGAGAGTATGGTCAACATACGTGAGGTATACAAAGCGCTAAGCGAACCACCTGAATGGTTACCAATGCTTGATGACCTTGTTCAACTGAAGAGATTTTAAACTTGTGTTTATCGCAAAGGTGGCGAATGTTATAAAATTACTGTAACCTAGTTTTTCGTTTGAGACAAACGGTAATAAAGAAAAAAAAGCGTCCGTGGTTTAGTCGGTAGAGCGTGGCGCTGCGGGCCGCAAAAGTCCGCAGATCGAAACCTGGCGCCGGATGCTGTTTTTTTTTTTAATATAGTGTAGTGGCCTGGCTGGCGCGCCGAGAGAGGGTGTTGCGAGCTGGAGAGTAGTAAATGGGCTTTAGGAGAGTAGGCGAGGGGGGAGAGGAGGCGCTATGCGAGCGCGACGATTCAGGCTCGCTTAAGAAGTGCATTCGCACTTATTCCTGGCCAATCTCCCACGTGGGTATGTGCCATGTCAGCGGCCAGGCAGCGCGCGCCCATCTCCCCCCGTGCTAAGGAAGACGAAGAGTCGCGCGCACCCTCAGCTGTTGCTATGCGGACGGCGGGAAGGTTCGGGGTCGCTTATAAAGTGCATTCGCACCTAAAAATCGAGAAACTTCCCCGTAATCACTGTGCTGCTCACTCCCTGGTTAACCCTCGCACCATTCAGTTGTGTTTTAACCAAGATGGTCCAACAAGTGGATAAAAGCATTCCAGCTGTTGGGAGTCAGTCGATTCAGGCGCCCGGAATAAGGCGCCCGGAATGTCTACAGCCGGCCGGAGTAGCACACGTCCTTGATAAGGAGGTACCGCCGAACTCTTCTCCAGCAGTACTCGTTCAGGTCGTCCAATTGCGGGCGGCCATCTTGCCTTGGAAAGCAAACCACTCGCTCTTTCACCAATCCGCTAAGTCTCATGAAACCGTCCAAGCTTTCGATGCCACTGAACGCTCGTCGAAGCATGGAAGCGGCCTCGGCGCTTTCGATGGGGGCCACTTGAATCAGTTTCTCTGGCAGTGCGGCTTGACGGTACATCCGTTCCAGGGCTTCCGCTCCGAACCTGGCAAAAATAACATCAGATGAAATGCTGGGATTTCACCATAGCATCGGTGGTAGAAGTTACAAATAACAACAGTACACGTGAGGCCCAAGTTTTGTAAGTGTTGAGTGCTTGGTGAAATCAATTTCACAAATCCGCAACACATGGATCCGTCATAGGGGAAAAATTGATTCGCACCATCAAAATTTCTCCAATTGTTGTCACGCCTAACTCACTGAAACTGGGCACTTTTAGTTAATAAATTCTTGATTGTGGTGACACTGAACGGTGACTCCAATTTCCGAGAACGCGCCTTACGGCCGCTGCGTAGTGCTTAGAAGGCGGAATAGGTTTGCCAGTAATAATTACCGGCACGCCGAAGATTATGATAAGAATTCTTGATTACGGTTTACCCCCACTGGTTTAGCGAAGGGAAAAACGTAGGAAATGAACGCAGGTTGGTCCCTCTGAAAGATCGCAAATAAAAATATTCTGCTTCCAATCATCAAGGCCACAACAGCACGCTTTTACGGCACAAGAAAAGCGTACTAGCGGCAGTTTTATCATCATCGCACTGCACGGGTGACAAGGCGTTGCACGAGTGGACGCGTGACTTGGAGGAGCTTAGATCACGACGACGACGACGGCACCTTGCCGCAATCTTAACTGCTTATGCTCGTGCTAACATTGCTCTTCCGGAATGTCACTAATAGTTTCCAGGTGGGGGTGGCCACCGGGTCGGTCCGCGTGTAAATTTGGTTGCCGGATCGGCATTCTTTAACTCTGCGTTCCTCTCTACTAACGGAATAAAATTACTTTAACTGCACTGGGGAACCAGACGGGATATCACTGCATTCATCATACGATCGACTGCTATTGCAGGCGTCAATAAAACGGGAACATTTGGCATGAGAGCTCATTGCAATGCACGAACTTGAATGCTGTAGGCAAAGGGGTCCAACATATCCGGAACTGACTTACTCCAGGAGGCAGCGCCGCGAAGTTTTGGTAACCACCGTATGCTATTTGTAGGACGGTGGCATTTCAATGTTACATTACGCTTGTCTGTGTGCGTTACTGTTTATTTGGAACTTTTTCGACATTGTTGATTTATGTCTCGGACCATCCTTTTGACATGATTTTGTGAGCCAGGTATACAAACTTGTGGATAATGGTACCCAACAAAAGAATTTTAAAGTTTCACTTCTATGGGGCCACACCGAGAAAAAATTTGATGCGTTACTGTATTATATAAATGTTACCAGTGCCTTCGCATGAACTCGATATGTAACCTCCTCGCCCATATAGAGGGGTGGGTGTGAGAAACTAAAGTGTACTGCACTGCTTTTGTATAACATGAAGGAGGCATTCCAATATTCTACGCATCGCCGAATAAGTCATGCACGACTTATTTAAACGTGAATAGTCTCAGATAAGTGAACGAGAAATATTTCTATACCCAAGTCAACAGCAGCGAAAAATATCATTATTAGCTTCAAATTTTACCTTCAAATTATTAGCTTCAAATTATTTAGCACATATTTTCTGATAAAACTTATGGTAAGTTAAAACTTTCCACTGTACGCCCGAGGTAGGTCGAGCAAACCAGTAGCCGCGAAAAATGTAAGTTTCCTTTGAGTTTTCTTAAGTTGCGGGACAGAAGTTTGCACTTAAAACCTGATAGCACCCGTCATTTTGTTCCTTCCGTGAGTTGGTGCAGGAATATGAGCAAATGTTTTTTTATTGCTGCACAAGTTAAGCCATATTACAAATATATTTTACCATTCAAAATGCAGTGATTTATACTCACTTCTACTTTACATTCTAGGGTAGGTGTCTCATTGAGTTTAGTTGCATTTGTTGACCTAGCTCTTAACTAGGAAACGATGAGAAAACATAGAAGCCCCGAGACAGCATTCGCTTCGTAGCGCGCAACACCTCACCATACTGGAGTCCAGTATTGCAGAGCAAGTGTATTAAACCTTAAAAAATTTCCCCGCATTTCCCGAGGGGAAGAATGTGAAAGTGCGAATGCACGAGTTGAATTTGCGCGGTTCGGTAATGTTCGCGAAAGAGAGATCAGACACACACACACACACAACTACAAAGAAAGAAAGATGCACTTATTCAATTCACAGACACCTATTTGTCTTGTCGTTGTACTTGATTGCTAGAGCGGATCTCAGCTTTGAAATTTTGTGTCAGTACTCCTTTAAGCGGGTGCATTAGCCCTTCTCACGCCCGATTCCTGGCCAATCCCCCACGTGGGTATGTGCCATGCACAGACACCTATTTGTGTTGTCGTTGTACTTGATTGCTAGAGCGGATCTCAGCTTTGAAATTTCGTGTGAGTACTCCTTTAAGCGGGTGCATTAGCCCTTCTCACGCCCGATTCCTGGCCAATCCCCCACGTGGGTATGTGCCATGTCAGCGGCCAGGCAGCGCGCGCCCATCTCCCCCCGTTGCCAAGGAAGACGAGGAGCGCGCGCAACCCGCAGCTGTTGCTATGTGGACGGACGGCGGTCGCCGGAATTCAGGGTCGCTTATAAAGTGCATTCGCACTTAATACATAATTTTATACACTTCAAACGTTTCTGGTTTGAAAACTAATGGGAAGTAAGATGCCGTAATAGGGTACCATGTATTTCACCGTGAAAGCAAACTACGAGGTAGAATAATGGTAATATGCTTCATTTGCTAGCCCCTGAACACCAAGTGCAATAATCCACAAGAAGATGTATTTGGGACTACAGGGGTAAGCCCCAACACTTGTTTTATCGATTAGCTGGAATAGACAAACCTGTCACCGAGGGCACCATTCACAAAGTGAGCAGCTCTTGTAAGCAGGTCACAGTTTCGTCGCAACATCTCGTCAACCACGAACCAGTCCCCCACTGATACTCCCCTCATAACACCGTGCATGTCCAGGCGGAGCAAGGTGAAATTTCTTGTGATTCTGACGGACAGACTTTGCATGAAGGTACTGTTAGATGAAGGAGAATGGGTATAGAAACCCACTGTCGAAATGTTTTTTATTCCCTTCAGACAGCCCGCCAATAGACCGCTGGCTTTTTCTTCCAAGTACTGGGCGTGTATATCAACTCTCTCCGAATGCTCGTGTTCCGGGTAAGAGAGCTACTTAAGACTGCCCACGATTCAAAGTCGTCTTCTTGAGAAATGTCTGGGTAACAATTTGTCCACAACCAAAGCCACTTGAGTGTGGTCGCTCTTTCGACGTAGGCTGCAAGTGCAGCAAAATGCGCATCGTTGCGAGAAACATGGTATCTCTAGCGTTACGGATGTGATATGACTGCACGATGACAGCTCTTCCAAAATGGGCCAGTGGACAATGTTGTCAAACCCTTTCAAGCTTATAGAACCACGCGAGAAAGCTTTGCACTTCACACTATTAGACTCAAACACAACGTGCTCTGGTAGTACACAAACTCTGTCATCGAGGGAGTTTTCTTGAAGGGCCTCATACAAATTCAAAAATTCCCTTTGGTCATCCGGTTTCCATCAAGTAAGGATGAAGATTGACTTTCATCATGTTTTCGTTTTCAGATAGCGCCTGAAAAAAACGGGATCCATTGAGTGCGATTGCGAATGCGCATGTGCAGCGTGACTTCGTCAAGAGTTTTGCTGCGTGCCAGGGCCAAAATCCACCTACTGTGATTATCGTGCTGGTCACAATTTGGCAGGGCATCCGTCCTCACGAAGGTCATTTGACGCAACGCATGCATCCCCTTGCTTCGAAGAGCTTTGACAAAAGGGGGTTGCTTTCACAGTCGAAAAGTATTTTTGTAAGGTTCAGGTTACGGATGCTCTTGTTCATGAGCAGACCATAAAAGGCAGTGTTTATAGTGCACTGGTCAGACCTCCAATCATTTGCTTCGAACGTTATTGTTGTTAGGGTGGTGCTATTCTTCAGGTATTCTGTGAAAGCACGTTGACATTCTGGCCCAACGCTGCTTAGTATGTAGTCGTTCAGGGAAATCTCCTTCAAGGAATGGTTATCAATGATAGCCCCCAACAACACCGAGGTGTTTTTAGGCCTTTCATGAACACAGATTCTGAGCACTCTCATCGACTGAGTTGAGCGCAGAAGCGCCGAAATGTCCGTTTGAAACTTCTGAATGCTTTTCCCGATTACAATTTCAAGTTCTTCCAGGCCTTTCATAGATGCGAGAACT
The DNA here is from genome assembly GCA_013339765.2 of Haemaphysalis longicornis. NCBI lineage: Eukaryota > Metazoa > Arthropoda > Arachnida > Ixodida > Ixodidae > Haemaphysalis > Haemaphysalis longicornis. Next base: position 20,203 of record JABSTR010000100.1, read on the forward strand.
GAAAACAACTTGTCGCAGAAAGTTGAATCGAAGTCGAAATCCCGAAATTTCAAGTACTTCACCCAAGCGCTTCCTTCCAGGCCTTCTAAAAGCGGGCTTTTTCGAGATGAGGGGTATCCTTCCGACAGGTCGAGAGCCACAATGCAGCGATGCGACTTCAGCAGTAATGACGCACACATCAAAGCCCTTCGTATGATGATCTGTAGCGGAGGGTCGTATATGCGCGGATTGTCCCTGGCGCGAAGCGACAGCTGCGGGTGCACACCGGAGAGTTCCCTACGCTCAAGCTGCGCCGGGCAAAGCAATTCGTTCCAGGTAGCCAGGTGGCGGGAAAGTTCACATCTCTGGTCTTGGGAAGCTGTGCAGGCTCTGGCGCTGTTGATCGCAGCGGTCGTGAAGCGTCCAGTCACACCCTGGGTGTTAACGAGGGAAGCTAGTGACGGCTCCACCTCATCTGTGAAATGCAATAAAAAGAAAGTAAGAGCATCAGAATATTAGGAGGTAAGCAGTATATCACGCAATATCCAACTCAGACTTCTGACCGAACTACGAGCAATTTTATTGCACAGATATAACAGCACCATTTTTAATGGCACTAGGACTTTAAGATTTCATTTCATTTTATTTTATTACCTGAAGGTCCCGGGAGGGACACTAGATAAGGGGTGGGGTTACAAAAAAAAACGTACAAAAAAGCCATGAAGTAGCTTGAAAAAAGGCTTGTGATGTTCTGCATAAATGTTGATGGACAGGTGACTGGCAATGTGGAGAGGCAGATCACCACCAAGAAATGCCTAACCATTCCTTTATAGTGGGGGTAATGCAAGGAGGTTAGGCGGACGAAATTTATTCGACGAGTGGCACCCTGGCCAGACGAGAACAAATCACAATGATGGTATGACGCGTAATGAAAGATGAAGTGTAATGTGATGATGATGATGTCCGCACACAGTGTAGGAATGCCGAAGATATACAAACCATTTTCCTTTGTAGGGGTGGGGGCCGCTATTACTTTTTCCGATCAGACCCTAGCGCGGTCTATGAAGCGAACGTCGAAACCGCCGCGCTGGGCTGTAAGTGCTCCGTTCTTTCTCGTGCGTCTGTTCGGTGCCCGTGCATTACCGAGTGAACCGTAGCGGCTTGGCGTTTACCTTAGCGGTTGCAGTGCTTGTGTGTGTGTGTGTGTGCGTGCGTGCGTGCGCGTGCGCGGGCGGGTGTGACGTGTGCGTGCGTGCGTGCGGGGTGCGTGCGTGCGCGTGCGTGCTGCGTGCGTGCGTGCGTGTGCGTGCGTGCGTGGTGCGTGCGTGCGTGGCGTGCGTGTGGCGTGCGTGCGTGCGTGCATGTGCGCGCGCGTGTGTGTGTGTTGTGTGTGTGTGTGTGTGTGTGGTGTGTGTGTGGTGTGTGTGTGTGTGTGTGTGTGTGTGTGTGTGTGTGTGTGTGTGGTGTGTGTGTGTGTGTGTGTGTGTGTGTGTGGTTGTGTGTGTGTGTGTGTGTGTGTGTGTGTGGTGTGTGTTTTTCCCACCTGCAGACGGATTTTGGTCCTAATACTCTGTCAGAGCGGAAGATGCCGACCCCGGCTGCCGCGAGCAGCAACAGCACTGGTGGTGGTGGTGCCGGTGGTGCTCCACAGTTCCGCGATGCAAGCGCTACCGGTATGGTAGCGACTGACATAGAAATCGATATCGGGGAGCAAGTACGTGTTTTCAATGCAACCATGCTGTTATTTTCATAGAGAAGTCATGTCTACGGAAGCGCGGGACGTCGAACGCGGAGCGCGCACAACATGTATACATAGGTCACCTATAGGTCACGCTGACCCGCACTCACGATGAACTTTCGACGAGACGATTGCTACGCTGTTGAGATTGCAGTGCAATATATTCTGTCTGCATTAGACTTACGACGGTTACTGACGAAACGCACTTACCTGGGCGGAAAAGTAACACTACCGCACGACCAAATTGCTATTCGAAGGTTGTGATCCATGATTGGCCTAACTCTGTGCAGCGCATGTGCCCTGTCGCTCGGAGCCCATCTTTGTGGACCCTTTGCTTTAACCACGTTTGCTTTACGCGATCAGGCTCTTTTGTATTGTAGTGCTTTAGAGCGTGAAGTTGCGTGTAGTGCTTTAGATTTAAAGCGTTCGCGTATCTCGAGCTGCGTTTCCACATTGTGCTGCCCGCTTATCCTGCTATCGACCAGCAGTGTGCGATGGAGAAAGTTATCCTTTCATATCGTTTGGCAGTGTAATGCGTTCGCCTGAAAAAAGTAAAAACTCCGTGATATTAAAGGTCAGATTTGATTGCAAGGCCATTGTTTAACGCCAATGGGCTACAATGATGAATAGTAACGTTATTTTAAATTGATTACAAGGAACCAGAAGTTATTTTAATGTTGTATAGGTGCAAGCGAAAGATTCCCCAGGTAGTCTAAATTAGTCTGGAGCCCTCCACTACGGCGCGCCTCATCGCCTGTGAAGCATCGGTGCATTGAAGCCCATAATCAATCAATTAATCAATCAATGAATGTTGTATTGCAAAGGATAAAATGTAACATTTCAGGGGGTTCCGTTTTGTCGTCCCTGTCGCAGCTTTGCGTGTGATAAATGGATTTGGTCCGTCTGCTTGCCGTCCAAGAAGTGCACCGAACAAACCCTAAAGTTGGTCGTTGGTACACAGTCTTTGCGGTTTATCGGCGACCACCGGTATTTCAACTGGGTGTCCGTTGGGAAGTTATGCAGCAAAAACACTTCGCAACCACGCTGCATTTTTTCCAGGCAGTGTTGTAGAGATGTGTGCTCTCGGTGACATTTTCTCGCTTTCTCTGGTTGTTAGATAGCCCACCACCGCACAGTGCTGTCCAAGCGGTGTTCGCGCCTTGAACGGCATCTCAGCATTGGCTAAAACATTCGAAAGCTCCACAAAAACAAAAGCACGCGGTGCGAAACACTATTGAACTACGCAGCGGAGCACACCGCCCATAGTTCAATAGCGGAAAAAAAAATTGAATTGAATTGAATTGAATTGAATTGAACAGCTCAGCGCGCTCAGGCAAGGCTGGTCCGACGGAAGCGGAAGGCGCGCGGGCCGCCGAGAGGACTGGTCCGCGAGTATTTCCTCCTTTCCCGGCTGCTTATGTAAAATGGTGCATATAAGGCCGTGTCGACCAGTCACAATACTGAGAGTTCGCGTTTTGAGGAGGCATGTAAGATTTCCGCTCATAAGTAGGAAGTATTAGTAAGAGCGCTGGGCCTGTACGGTTACGTTTGTGCTACAGAAGAATTCTATTTGTACTCTCGAATGTCCGTTAAAGGGACTCTAATTCGACCTATGCACGACGTGAAATTAGGCTGGCCGGGAAATAAACCTTCTGTGTGTAGGCACTGAAAATCTGATTCACTTCTCTAATTATTTTACAGATATTGTAGGCCTTGTTGCGACTGAGTGGGGGCACCCGATCCGAGCGCCGTGGCCTCCGACATAAGAGTGGTAGCGTGTATGATGCGACCGGCCAGCCGCTGTTGCAGCCGTGAAGAAGTCCAGAAGACGTAGGCTAACGTAACTGTTTACTTCATAGCGAGAGGTGAGCCGAAGCCAAAGAACAATGCCCCGACGGGCGAGGTTACAATACAGGACTCGAGCAGAGTGACCGCATGGATTCGCTGCTCTAACAGGAATGGACTATAGCGCTTGCGGGGCTTCTACTTATACCCAAAAGCGGTAACGGTCAAAACGCCAACGGTCAAAACGGTCAAAACGTCAAAATGCCAACGTCACAGACACACACAACGCTCTTTCCAGAGTTCGTGAGCAGTCGATAGCCTCGGCGGACGTTGAGTCCGGAAGAGGGGAGAGAGGAGGACTCCGCTGCAATCGACGGGGCCTCTGTGTCCTTGAAAAAAGTATCGGCGCGCTGCTGGAAACCGCCGGAGTTTGAAGCGCGTTGAAAGCGAGGCGTCTGGCCCGGCTTGTCGAAACTTGAATGATGAGTCACCGACATGGTGGCGCCTGACGGCTGAAAGGCGCAGTGGCTTCGCCACACAGCCGTGGAGTGATGCGGGAAAGTACGGCGGCGCTGGCCGATTCGTAATAGCTTCTCCGCCGGGGGTCCGAGATCCCGATGGACAAGGGCCTTCAACCGTTGTCCGGAGGGATGCTGTCGAAGTGAGGTGCTCGGCAGACGCTCGACTCCATGGCCTGGGCTGTACGACACCATGCTGGAGCTTCACCGGGCCGGTCACTGGACGAGTAGTGGCTCCCCAAGAACGTCTCTGGCTTGGTTAGGCAGGCAACAGAACAGCACAGGAAGACACAACCGCATCGCCGGCAAGTGCGAAGACAAATCCACACTGAAGATCTACCAGGCTTTTAGTTGCGAGAAAATACGCTAATAACTAACTACTCTAGTTGTATTTTAGCCCAGCAGTACTTTAGACAAGTGAACAAACTTGAAAGGTGACATTTCGCGTGATTGAAAATGTCCCACACAAAAAAAAACTTAATCATAAAGGGCGAAACCTGAGGCAGGAAAAACAATGAACTTGAGAAAGTCAGGCGTCTACAGGCCACCTCTCGCGCAGAGAGCTGCGATTTGAGCTATCGTCATTGCCCTGAGGTTTACCCAATTTGTACCGCACTTTAGATGTGCCTGCTTTCTGAAAGCGACTGCGACCGGTCGAGAGGACATCGGCCTTCTTCCGAGACGTGTCTCGAGCGCGCGGAGAAAACTGCTCTAATTTCCACCGCTCGAGCAAGGCGTGCGCTTTCGTTCTCGGCCGCTGCGTGGTCCGCGGAGACCCGGTGCAAACCGAGCGTGCGGCTCTGCCACTTGGCAGGCGCGTATGAGAGCTCTGGCCGCATTTGTTTGCGACACTGTCGGCAAGCGAACACCGCAGGGTGTTTTCGCTCCCCTTTCCGGCTGTCAAGGCCAATTTAGGCACGGGCGGCCCGGTCTCAGAAGACGGCTCATCCCCAGGCGACACCGGAATGGCTACGTGCTCGGCTGGCCGTTGCCTGACATCGAGTATCTGATTTTCCGGTGGAACGCTAGCGCCTCGCTCCGTTGCGGCGCCGGCACTACGCTTAGCTGCACCGTGAAGATCATTCAGTGTCTCGACTGCCGGCTCTGCCCCAGCGTTGCTAGGTTCAGAACTCGTGTCCGGAGAAACAACAGCCGTTTCAATAGACTCGGGTTGCCTCCTTCCGCTAACGTCTCGGTTTAGGCTTTCCCGCGGAACGCGGGTAGCCCGCGAACTGCGCGCGTTCGGGTCGACAGCCGTTTTCAAGGCCTCCCGTGAACTTGCGCATTTCGAACATGGCGACGAAACATCTCTGCTCACAGTAGGGGCCTTACACACAGGGTACTTACGCTGCCTTCTGTCGTGAGCCTCCGGAAATGCCAAATCATCGCTTTCTGTGTGAGTCTCGCCATTCCTCACAGAGGTGGCGATACTATCGTTACTTGAGCGCTTCGCAGCGAGCCCAGCTGGTTCTTTCCTCGGCAGTTTCTCAAAATTGTACCCCTTGTCGCTTAACAGCTGATCCGACCTGTTCGAGAATAGGTACCTGTACTCCGGAAGAAGTTGTGGGGATACTGCTGCCTGCGTCACAAGTTCACCAAACGGACCTCCGATGCTGACCTTAGCAATCGGCAGGCGCACGTTTCGTGCTCCTACGGCTGGCTTCACCCAAACTCACTGCCCCGTCAGCTGATCCGGTTCAACTAATGAAGGGTGAATCATGTCTACCGTCGCCGCGGAGTAGCGAACCGCTCGGCACGTTTTATTGTTGACCACGATCTCACGTACGTACGGCTCCAGAAACTGCCTGCTGTCCTCACTCTGATCTAGTACGTGAAAGACTAGTTTTCCCTTTTTGCAACTAGCGGCGAAATGTCCCGTCTCGCCGCAGTTGTAACACGCAGCCTGTCTGCGCGCTTCAAAAGCTTTCTTTCTGCGCTGCTCCTCAGCGTCTGCTGCTCTGTTTTCGCTATCGTGGCCAGTTTCTCTATCCACGACAACGACTTCCCTTGCTCCACCGTCTTCCTGGGGAGGTCTGCCTTTCGGCCCTGACTTATCTGGCCTCTCTGAACTCTTTTTGGCTGTCTTTCGACCCCTGCGCACCTCGACGTGCCACGAACTCGTCTGCTAGCTAAGCTGCCTGAGTATTTACCCCTGGCCTGTCTTGCACCCAGAGTCTCAGGTTTTCTGGTAGACGGCGGTAAAACTGCTCAAGAGCGAAGCACTCAACTACCTTGTCGTGCTCTCCGAAAGCCTTTGCCTCTTTGAGCCACTCTTCCATATTAGCCCTCAGCTTGTAGGCGAACTCCGAGTACGACTCGCCCCTAGCTTTCTCGGCTTCACGGAACTTCTGGCGAAACGCCTCTGCTGACAGCCTGTACTTACGCAGGAGGCTAGACTTGACTTTCTCGTAGTCCTCCGCCTCCTCCTTTGGCAAGCGGGCCATAACGTCGGATGCCTCACCTGGCAAAAGCGTAAGCAGCTTTTGCGGCCATGAGTCTCGGCTAAACTGGGCCCTCTCACACGTACGCTCGAAGTTGACCAAAAAAAGACCGATGTCTTCTCCTACCTTGTAGGGTCGCATTAGGTCACACATTCGCAACGTAGGTCGCTCAGTCGCCGCAGACTGCACGCTTGGCGCGCTGCTGTCACTCTCACGCCTAGATCGAGATGCCTCGATGTCTAGACGTTTCATTTCCAGCTCATGCTGTCGCTCCTGTTCTCGCCGTCTATCCTCGCGTTCCTGTTCTCGCTTTCTGCCTCTGCAGCTGCAGCCTGACGTTTAGCGGTCTCCCTGTCATTGATAAGCTCAATGCACTCCGACAGCTTATCTTAGTCAGCCCCAACAGCGAGTATAGCCTGTATCAGCTCTGGCTTTCTCAGCGCGTCCGTAACATCCAAGCGCAACTCTTTTGCAAGCTCCCAACAACTGCGGTTTTTTCAACGCCTTCAAATTCATGGCCGGTCTAGAGTACTGCTTTCCCACTGCTCCAAAAATGTTTTGCCCGAATAACCCACGCGACGAAAACGCACGCCCTACCAGCTATCCTCAGAAGCCTGGTAAAACTCAGTGAAGAAAAGTCCCGCACTCACCATTGACCGCCGTGAATTCTGCGAAGTCCGAAGCCGCCTCGACGTCCGTGGTGTTGGATCTCGCACCGCTGGCTCCAGGTTTTACCAAGTTGCCAACCGACCGCTGCCAACCAGTTGTTGCAACCGTGTCACCCCAGTGCTGACACCAGTTGTCGCGACCGAGAAGTTAAACTGCAGCCGGGAAGAGGTCCCAGAAGCCGTAGGCTAACGTAACTGTTTACTTCATAGAGATAAGGTGAGCCGAAGCCAAAGAACTATGCCCCGACGGGCGAGGTTACAATACAGGACTCGAGCAAAGTTGACAGCATGGATTCGCTGTTCTCAAAGGAATGGAATTATAGCGCTTTCGGGCTTCTATTTATACCCAAAAGCGGTAACGGTCAAAACGCCAACAAGCGACAACACGCCACGAACATCACAGACACACAAACGCTCTTTCCAGACTTCGTGAGCAGTCGATAGCCTCGGCGGACGTTGGGTCCAGGAGAGGGGAGAGAGGAGGACTCCGCTGCGATCGAAGGGGCCTCTGTTTCCTTGAAACAGGTCTCGGCCCGCCGCTGGCAACCGCCGGAGTTTGAAGCACGTTGAAAGCGAGGCGTCTGGCCCGGCTTGTCGAAACTTGAATGATGAGTCACCGACATGGTGGCGCCTGACGGCTGAAAGGCGCACGCAGTGGCTTCGCCGCATAGCGGTTGAACGATGCCGGAAAGTACGGCAGCGCTGGCCGATTCGTAAAGCCTCTTCCATTGTTGGTTTTTACAAATCACCTTGAATGCCATTAGAGAAGTCGAATGACCAGGGCGCTTCATTTCCGAGTTCATCCGCGAAGGTTGCGGGTGTTGTGTTTGAAGACAAACTTTCAAGCCCGCACTGCAAATTTCAACTGATTGGTTAAGCAGTCCAACCAATGCGGACGTTTAAGGAAAATAAATAATGACCGCACTTTTAGCCAGATATTTTCGTACCCAGGTTTCTGGCCGACGTACTGGGCCTTAACGAACTAACGCTATCTTTTTTTAGATGGGAGGCAGAAAGCCACACTCCTCGCAAAGAAGTGTAAACATTCAAAAAACTTTAAAGGGGGCCGCAGCAGCACTCGCAGTGCTTGAACTACCCTCTGCCATGAATAAACGGCTATCATTGAAGTACCGCGAAGAAAAAAAGCGAGAAATGCGTAATTCGCAATCTAACCCCAATAGCACCGAACCAAGAAGCACCACGGAGAGAGGAAAAGTGGTGAAATAACTTTTCAGGTATTATCTTTTTATCGCACCCCTTTGAGATATTGAACTTGCTTTAGTTGATATCGGTTACTTACTGGGGCATCTAAACACCTTTCTGCAACATTTTTTCATAACACCGGCTTATAGGGACAACCAGGATTTCGCGAAAACAGCGTATTTTCACACATTTCTCAATAACTACGCCGCCCATAATTATGTTCATTTCGCTTTTGCTAGGAAACGCTGCCTATCCAGTTGCCCGAAAATAAATTTGAGGATTTTGTCCTAGCATGCGGATAAAAAGGCCAGCGACCATTTTAATTTATATCTCCCTTGATGCGGAATACAGTTGAATTTTCCCGCGTTCACATAGCGCTCACCATCCGTTGCCCATTCTGCAACACCCACGCGCCTCCCGTGGGAGCGGGTGTGATCTATACCTATCAAAAAATTAAAGCCGTTCCACTCAAAGTTTAGGCTGTCGGGAGTGCAGGTGGTGATTTCCAATAATGGGCTGTACCGCCTTTACCCTGCTCCACTGCTACCACACCATGCAGTTCAAATTTTCGCCTTCGCAGTGCTCGTGCGCCCCTGCGTGAAACTGCGCGAGCGGGAGTTCTGTGCTTTTTGTGCGCTTGATTTAATTTCGTACGCTGGAGCTATTTTGTTTCGCGGGTAATTTTTTTCTTGTGTGGCTGGAGCATTTCGTGTTATTTCGAACGCGCCATATTGCGCGGTGGAGCCTTTTGCGGCATTTCGCGCGCCATTTTCTTCGGCGTGGAGCCCTTTCGCGTCATTTCGAAAACCGGCAATTTTTTCGGGTCGTAAAAAACAACCCAAAGAGCGATCCAACTAAGAACTTGGGCGCTGACGGGTAATTACGTTTATTTTGCCTCAACTGTACCTACAGTTTTCTTGTGCTAAACAACGGGGAGATGTAATACAAGTGCCAGCGGTTCACGTGTTTTGAACGCTTATGACTATATAAACCGATTGGCTCTCGAAGCCTCGGGCTTACGCCGTGGCGAAAGCGGCTACAACGGAACGCCGACTCTACTTGGGTGTAGCGAGCGAGCTACTACTGCAAGACGCGGCCCTAAAGTGCTCTGCCCTTAAAAGAAGTGGCTTGCTGATTGGCTGACTGTCTGACTGACTCAACAACACCCATACAAACCTGGTATTATAGAGCCCTGAAATTTCGCGAGTTTATTTTCGCCATAGCGTAGGCGCTAAGGAGGGATTTTCGGAAAATGCAATACTAACGATGAAAAGGACGAAATTCTGTTTTTGTGAATGCGTGATTATCTCAGTCGCCCTTTCACATATCGAAGTGCTTTACGCTGACATGTGTAGCTTTAAGAAAATCCAAAAGGAGTTTTAGGATTTCGTCCTAGTCAACACTATCGGGGTGATGGCGCATTGCGGAACAAATGGGTGTTCGTAAGATTCTCCAATAAATATTTCACTGATATACTTATATGTTTGCTTTGTCGCTAACTTATGGTACTCATACAAATGCAGACAAACCAATTTCAAGGATTTCGCTTGGCGACGCCAGTAAAAGGGCGAAATGTTTTGTAAAAATGGCACGCCTGATGAGCTGGAAAGGCCTAACAGGTGAAGTCACCGCCTAGCCATACTGCTAGCTAAAACTGCTTAAAATTTCATGAGCACATTTTGATTACGGGTGTTGGAGCTCAATGTTGCTGAAATATATCAAAATTACACCACGGAGATCGGAAAAGCGGTAAAATTCCCCGCATTTCCCCGAGAGGAAGAATGTGAAAGTGCGAATGCACGAGTTGAATTTGCGCGGTTCGGTAATGTTCGCGAAAGAGAGATCACACACACACACACAACTACAAAGAAAGAAAGATGCATTTATTCACAGACACCTATTTGTGTTTGTCGTTGTACTTGATTGCTAGAGCGGATCTCAGCTTTGAAATTTCGTGTCAGTACTCCTTTAAGCGGGTGCATTAGCCCTTCTCACGCCCGATTCTGGCCAATCCCCCACGTGGGTATGTGCCATGTCAGCGGCCAGGCAGCGCGCGCCCATCTCCCCCTCCCCCCAGTTGCCAAGGAAGACGAGGAGATTCCTGGCCAATCCCCCACGTGGGTATGCTATGCGGACATCGCCGGTGGACGCAGGTTAAGGGTCGCTTAAGAAGTGCATTCGCACTTAAAATAATTATTCAGATATTTTTTTTATCGCAGGCCATCTGAGGTAGTGAACTGGTTTTTGTGGATATAGGTAACTTACTCAGGTATCTAAACACTTTTGTTTCTATAACATTTTTTATGACACCTATCTAATAGGAACAATCACGATTTCGGTAAAACCTCGTGTTTACACACATTCCTCAATAATACTACACCGCTCGTTGATATATCCATTTCGTTTTCGCGAAGCCCGATAGGTGGCCGCGCCAAGCGTTCGCGCTTCACAACGGCTCCGTAATTTAGTTGCTTTAAGTGCGGCACGCCTTGACCAATGACGTTGAAGCTCGTCACAGATTCACCGGAACCACCCAGGAACCCCGGGTGACACTTTTTTATGCTCATCACCCCAAGTTCGAAATTGCAAGCCTTGGAAGACCGGACCACGCCACTCGCACTGCTAGGCCTAACCAGGCCTAGCACCGCGGCTGCACTCGCCCCCAGCACGCCAGGCGGCCAGCTGCTCCTTGATGCACGTCACCCGCCCCGCCACTATGGAAAGCAAAGTTGTCGGTGAAACCCATCACCCCGGACTGACTGCTTCAACCTGGCTGGAAAACTATGCGAAGCAAGCAACAAGCTCTCCGTTGTACCGAGAGGCAATCCCAACAGGCAAGTCTACCAGCAACCTCTACAGCCTCTCTAGGCAAAGGTCCGTAAAAAGCCACTGTGTCGAATAACTCCAGTCGAGCTGCTTCATGCGACCGACGTAAAGATTGTTTTGCGTCCGATAGGCGAACTAGCCCTCGCCAAGCTATGCCTTGCGGTTCTGGTGGATACATTCAACAACAGCACGCAACAGCAACGTTCAGGGTGATTGATGAAAGCACCAACCTTTCTTTGGCCGTCGCAGCGCCTGACCCATTTCACCGCCCAGCCCAAAAGTCCAGCTGGTCGGACACAAGGCTGTCAGTGCCTTTCTGGAATGTCCGACTTTGGCCGTTTGGTTGGCACGGAGGCTCTGAGACTGGGACACACGCCCATGGAGATTTAGACAATAAAAAAAATTAGTGGCGGGCATACCATTGCATCATAAAAATAAAGAGCAGGCGAGTTATTTGTTTTTTTTTTGATTTTTTACTTTATTTTACGGTTCCTTCGAACATGAGGAGGATGCAGCATTGTTATTGATTTAATTTATATTCCCTCAAAATGCCAACTACCGCAGGCCAATATCCATTGTCTTCATTAGGTGCAATTATCCAAGAACCACTGGAACCACCTTCCCGCCTCCACTTCTGGCACCTCAGAACATTCACAATTCAAGACTGCCCTACAAAACCTCATTTGTTACAGCGTGTAGTAATACTATGTACTCCCACCTATGTACTACTATTGTTGGTTGTCATAGTTCTGAACCCCCCCCCCTCCCCCACCGCTTTCGGTAGTGCCTCTGGGCCCAGAAAGTGTTATAAATAAATAAAGAAGTAAATATAAATAAATAAATAAATAAATAAATACTACAAATACTAAATCCCAGCTACAACAAAGTCGCCAGGCGCTTTGAGAGTGTTATCGTGGTGGCTCATATGAAGATGAGATTGGGAGTCACCTCGTTTTGTGAAAATTTAAAAGATTCAATTAGTGCAGAACTCGGTTAAATTTGTATACTTTCACGCTTAAAGGGACACTGAAGTGAATTTGTCAAGCTCCCGTTATGCTTGCACTGTGTAGACTGGCTCAAATTAGCACACTTTTCATCGTTTATCCCGGTTGACAAATCGGTAATTATTTTACAAAGCGCGAAAGAATAAAAACTACCATGCGCGGTTTTGCGGTGGCCCGCACAAAACTAAGCTGTGAAGTTAGGAGGAGGGGGCGCCGCGATTGGACGATTCCCAAGGTTGGCAATTCCAAGGTTAGCAAAACAATTTCGGTTTCGGTTTCGGTTCTGTAAAACAACATGGTTGACATACGATGGCCGTCGTTGGATGGGCATTCTCTCAATATACCAGTTATCGTAGTACCACGCTTCTGGCATGTTGTCGGCTGTAAAATGCATAAGATAAGCCTCCCTGGAGGACGGCTTGGAATCGTAGCATTCACTATCTGAGGCCTACGCAGTGCATGAACACCCTCCGCGTCCCCGCAGACGCTCAAATGCATGCGCTTTTCCCCCATATTTGGAGCTTGCCTCACCGATCATGCCTGTATCGTAAAACGCGTGTTCGCACCAGGCCAAGGGTCTGTTGATTCTGACCTGTGCCCACTGCCCGCAAGCAGTCGGTACTTATGGCAACAGCACGCCAACCAGAACTCCTAGCGCGGCAGTGCCAGCCTGCGCGATTTCTGTGGACGAGTTCGTGGAGAAATGAACGTTGCAGCCACCAAAGAGAAAGGTGAAATCAGTATAGAAAACATCGCGAAAAACGAAAAAGTTAACCAAAAAAAAAGCATGTACCCACGGCGATTCGAACTTGTGACTGGCAAAACACTAGCGATGACATACCTAGCGCCCAGAGAACTAGGCCACAGAGGGCCTCCGGACTCCTGACTACAGTTTGCGCTCGTAGTCCCGCATTGTTTACAAATCTCAGTGCCTTTAAGAGAGGACAGTGATGAGAAGGTTTCTTCGCGTGTAGGCGGTCATGGGGGGGCGACTCAAGGGTGTGAAGCCATTCCCTACCGAGAGAATCTGCAACCTGAACTATCCGAACTAATGATCCTTGTACGAGAGATCCCGCAATAGGGAAACCACTCGTACTTCTAAGCTTAATAAGGTTTCGTTCTAGTGCTGCTACTGTGGAGCCTACGGGCTTCGGGAGATTGGGGTGGTCTCTAGGGAAATACAGTCTTCTCTCTCTCGCTCTCTTTCTGGTGAGGGACAGTTCGGCACAAAATGAAACGAATAAACTAACTTCTGTGGGGAGAAATTATCCGGCGGCTTGAAACTAGTTGACAACTTCGTTAGAACAAGAGCGGTTGTTTTGGTTATTCCTTTCTTTGTGGTACATAAACTATTAGGTGTCTGGACATGAATCGCGAGATTTAGGCGGTAATGTGCCGGTTTAACAAAACTCCGAAAACGTGGATCAGAACGTAAAAGTTGTGGAATTGTGCGTCGCTCGTGCTCTAAGTTGCATATGCGAAACGCTAGAAAAAAAAAACGCAAGAATGATGTAGTTGAAAAGACGCAGGGTGGGTATTCTCAGGTTTGTCATTTTCGAATTTATTAACCTAAACCCAAATGTTAGGTTAGGGAGTGCACATCCGATGTTGCTGTAATCATAAAAAAAATGGGAGCGTACCTCCACAGTAGCATATACTTGCAGTGCGGGATTGTCCAAACAAATAATACATTTTCAGAAAGGTTCTCGTTCAACCATCGTCGTCGTTAGGGGGGGAGGATGGTTTTTGCTTGTATATTCAATTCCTGCCGAAATGTAGTTAAAGACTCTATGCCGGCAAATTATGACGAGGACTCACGAGTGTTGGTCTAACTAACATTAGAACGTTTTTGCGTGCTCAACAGATGGCGCCAGAATCCTTCGCATCTTTAATGAAACACCAGTGAATCTAATCGTGAACACTAATCTGGTTTGATGATGTGTACCAAATCCAACCCATCGACATCCCAACCAGCTCGCAAAGGAGACGTGAGGTTCGCACTAGAAAGTTGCGGCGGAAGATAATAAGGGTAAAACTCTACATATCTGTTTTGAGAAGGTTTTTGGATGACTCTGGCATAACACATGAATGAAGTTTAAACCCGAAAATAAACCAAACCATGCTACTCGTGTGCAAAAGATGGCAAGGACAATGGTAGCGAGCTCTAGAGGAGAGACAGTAAATGAGGTTACACAATCGGCTGCAGACTTAAATCCGCACTTGATGGTCGCTTGAAAGACCCCTGTATGTGACGTCATGGGACGCGTCACGAAACACACGATTTGAAAAAAGGATTAACATTTTAAATGAAAATTATTGATTTCTGATTGAATAAAGAATCACTTGCTGGTGGAAATGCACTGGGTGCGCTATAAAGCGCGAAATCTTCCGAATAAGACAAGCGTATTTTGTCTGCTGGCCCCTTCAGACATCGGCTCCAAGGGAGAGATTACGGTCACACAAGATGGATGTAGATCGTGTTGTTTAGCTAAACAAATTTAGTTACGTTCGAGTGTTTAACCGAGTGGAGACTCTCCGTAATATTATCAGGTAGCATTATTTTCCGAAAACGACCCCCACACAGGACGTGTAACTCCCTGAATTCGTACAAAAAGTGCGTAATTCGCGGTTGTAACAAAGCAATCGTTATAATATATGCGAAAATTCGGTGCATTGGTGGAACAATATTCTGAAATCGCAAAAAGTACAACAATAGAAGCTAAAATTTTATCACAATGAAGTAATCAAGTAAATAATGAATGGGATGCATTTGCAAAATACGAATACAAAACAAAGAATCCCCAAAAAATGAATGTTTTCAAAAGCGGAATAAAAATATCGCCAAATCGCCCATCCATGCAAAGCCCTATATGTGAAAAAACGGTTTATAGCAGCGAAGAAATTAACCATAAACGTTATATTAACGTTGAAAGAAATATTTGAGGCGACGGCGTTTCGGAGAATCAGAAAATACTAATACAGAAAGAGCGTTATTCTAAGTACGAAAATTGGCTTCAATCCACGCTGTGAAGGCGGTTTGAAAGCAAACTTTTACCGACACCCACAACAATTGCCCATGCGACGTCTCTTGAATTCACACACGTTGGCGTTACAAAGAGTGAAACCAGAGATTATGCCAGCCGTTACCTGTAATTCACGCGCGGTGGCGTCCCGAACGCAGTAGCAGCGTCGGCCATAGCCGGGCTAGA